>PVKU01010904.1:0-47930 GCA_004027475.1 Anoura caudifer | reverse complement strand
CCATATCACTAGCTATCAGAGAGATGCAAATTAAAACCACAATGAGATACCACCTCACACCAGTCAGAATGGCCATCATAAACAAAACAACAAACAAGTGTTGGAGAGGTTGTGGAGAAAAGGGGACCCTAGTACACTGTTGGTGGGACTGCAGACTGGTACAGCCACTATGGAAAGCAGTATGGAATTTTCTAAGAAAGCTAAAAATGGACCTACCTTTTGATCCAACAATTCCACTGCTAGGATTATATCCTGGAAACTGGGTGGTTTTAAACAATGGAAATTTATTCTCTTGTTTTGGCAGCTGGAACTCTGAAATTAAGGTGTTGGCTGGATCATGCTTTATGTCCAAATTTTGGGTGGTTGTTGGAAATCCTTGATATTACTTGACTTGCAGCTGTAGAACTCCAGTCTCTGCCTGTCTTCCCTCTGTGTGTCTTCACACAGTGTTGTCTCCCTGTGTGTGTCTGTTTCTGTGTCTCTTCTCCTTTTATGAAGGCACCATTCACATTGAACTAAGGAACTACCTTACTTCAGTGTGACCTCATTTTAATATACATCTTAATTATTTCTGTGAAGACCCTGTTTCCAAATAAGATCACATTCACAGATACCAGGGATTATTACTTCTATAGTTTGGGGAGAGGGGGAATGGACAAAATTCAACCCACAGCAGCAGGGTTGATAAGTTGTTAAAAAGTTGTTTTATTCAAGGGTGAGCCATTGGAATGGTTTAAACAGAGGCTTGGCATGATCTGACATATTTTATACTGTATAATTCCATTTACATGGCATTATGGAAAGAACAAAACTATAAGGACAAAAATCAGTCCAGCAGTTGCCAATGAATAAGGGTAGGGTGTCAGGAGTCAACTACAAAGGAGCACTAGAAAATTTGGGGGACAGAAATATTTCATATCTTGATTATGATAAGTTTTCAACATTTATAGATGCACAGACCTAAAAAGGTCAACTTGTACTGTACATAAAAAATACCTCAATATCAAACAATGAGAATAGACACAGATTGAACCTTGTTCTGGTAGTCTGGTTAAGACAAGGCCATGCTTAGATTAGGCTGGTGCTATGTTCTGGGCATTCCCTGGCGCTGCCATGCAGAGCCTGCCTCAGGAATCAGGTATTAATTTGTGAGCTCCATCTTGTGACAGCTTGCTGAAAATAGCTTTTGGTCACTAGGGAGGTGAAGGGAGAGGTTCAGAACCTGGGGTGCCTGCCAGAGGAGGACCTATGTGGAGGTCAGGGGGTGCTGATTTCACAGAAGAGATGAAACAAATTGCATGGCTTTCCCAAGAGTCCTCCTGTTCAGGCTGATTAAGGAGAAGGAAAATGAAGATGCTTCAGAAGGAAAGAAGTGAGTGGAATGAAGCAAGTCACTGTCCCATGTGAGTTGAAGGTCAGTCTGTTGGGGTATGTAGAGGAGAAACTGGAGACCACAGGTAGTAGGGATGCACTCTTCCCCTCCCAGAAGTTGCCAAGGAGTAGCTACGGAAATCTGCACCCCCACAGCTGTGCTTTTGCAATTTGATCTCCAGGAAAAGCTAATGATGATCTAGAAGTGTTTAATTGATAATGAGGAGGAGGAAATTTGCAAAAACAAGGTGCTATGGAAGAAGTGAATATTACATCATTTCTATCTTATCATAATCACTTCTGTTTATTGACGCATTTTATTTAAGGCAACAAAACATTTTCTAACTTTTTCTGTTAAGTTAAAAAAATACTTTTTTTTTCCTATTTCCAGTCTTGCTGATAGGAAAAATAATCAATTAACACACTTTTAAGATATTTTATTGCTACTGGTCCATGAAATAGACTACACTCTATCAGTAGGCAATGTTGGACCAATGCAATAAAATATCATTTTATGATAATTTATGTGGATAAAAATATTTTATAGATACATTAATAGCCATACTAACTCCAGATGTTGGCATAGCAAAACTCCAGAGTTCAATTCCAGCCCTATGAATTAATAGTTATGTGATCTTATACAAGTCTGTATAACTTTCTTAGATAAGATATCCCCCTCTATACTTATCATGTGTAATATCCTATATACATATGTTATCTAATTAATAAGTTTTGGTTTTGACTTTATTCTACACAGACCAATTCATAATGTCTGACACTTATTTTTCACTTCATAAATCCTTACTTCCCTTTTTACTTGCCTTTTCTCTGTCTCTCCACAAGAGAATGTAAGAGCCATAAGATTAATTTATTTAATATCTGATCTCAGTGTCTAGGAATGACAATAAATAATTTTCAGTTAATAAACAAATGAGCAAGTGATTACTAGTACTACTACCTCTTCCCTCGGTCAGTAGTAAGTAGCTAAACAAAGTATGAAATTTCCAAGAGGCATGATTTCCTACTTAGTTCTTCCTTGGATACAATCAAAAGGCTTTGCCTTAGATGCAAGTGAAAATAAAGGCTTTCCAAACTTAAACTGAATGAAACTCTTATTCTTGTACAATCAAGTGGAAAAAATAGAAAGCTAGGTTATCAATAGTTGGGAAGAGGGAGCAAAGCCTAGGAGAGCATCCTTACCCAAATGTTTGTACAGCTACTTTACTTTGGACATTGCCTGAACCTCCAAAATATGAAGATATTCATGAATAATGGAATGGGAGCATGAGAAAGAACTTTATTTTTACTCTTATTCACCATAAGAAGAGAATGTTCCCAGAATAAGGAAGAGTGAATGGCTCTCTTGATTTTGAATTCTGGCTCAGTTATCAACTGATCCTGTCTGTCCAGTAAAAAAGCAGATAGCTTTATTTATTCATTCCTTTGATTGACCTAACCTAAATAATTCTCTGAGTTTTGTGTATTGCTACAAATCTTTCTGGTGCCAAATCTTTCAAACATGGTGATATCTTATTAGCATGTTTAATTACATGACACCTAATGATCCTCTTGCTGGAGAATCTCAAGGTCAAGGGTATTCTCTGGAAGAAAGTGAACTGAGGGGACAACCATTCTGGTCATTCTCACATCCTAGAAAGACCTGAGTGAGCTCCATGAAGGGAGCTATGGATTGAACCCTCTGGTTCTGCATGCAGAAAATCTCTCTGTGTGCTCATTCATCATAGAGTGAATAGACAAAGCACGGTCTCGATATCCTCAAGGCTGAGCTGGACTTGCATCCCCTGATTCACTGCTGGGATAACATTCTAATAATTCCTCCTGAGCATCATATTGTTACAAAATGTACATTATAAAAGCACAAAATACCTATTTGTAGTAAGATCAAAACTGGGAAGACATTTGTTCATGGGAATATTTTTTATTTGTGGTTGGAGGATTAAGTCCAATTCTGCTTCTCATTTTGATTTCTTTTCTTGTAGTTACACAATATATAAGATAATTTACAAATTATCTTAAAATTTACAAATTTGCTAATTTACAAATACATGTTTTCCCATCCTCACGTGCACTCCTGCTAGCAGGGCCCCTATTTTTCCCTAGTAGAGCTACGTTTGAGTCATCTATACAGTTTTCCAGAGAACACCATCTTCACTCTTACCTAACATGATATGAGGTACAGAAACGTGTGTCTGATGTCTCCTAATTCTTTAGGAGAAACTGTCCTGAGGTGATTGGTATGAGTTCATAGTTTTTTTTTTTTTTTTGGTCCTGTACTAAGATATATGTGTGTTTTTAATCTCTTTTTATGTAAATGACTTTTCATCTACTATTTTCCCCTCTTCCCTTTGAAAATGTAGACTATGTTTGCACCCCACTTACAGATTCCTGAGTTTTTATAAAGAGAAAGAGAGTCGTGCCCCAACTTCCATTCAGTTGGAACCACTCCAGGGGAAGTTCCAGGAGAAGGAAGAATGCACAAGATTTTTCCCCTTACCTTTCATGTTCTACCTTGCCCTGCTGTAGAAATGTATACATGACTATGGCGAGTATTTGGCACCTGCTTAAGTCCTATCTCAGTGGCCAATTTCTCTAAAGTATTCTGCTGCACTAATGATTTTAAATTTGCAATAGAATCTACCCCACTTTGACGTCTTGATTTTTTTAAATCTAAATAATCTCAATAATATCTTGGACCACTCTCTTAAAATAAATCTGCATGTCCTCATTAACATGAATACCAAAAAATGGAATAAAAATGCCTTTCAGCAGTGTTATCATTACTAAACACTTTTATTGACTTCAGGTAATATAATTTATCTATTATAGTGCAATAGTGAAAAAATACTAGTATTTTTAATCCAAATAGAACCAGTGGACTCTTGACATGTTCATTTCATATTATCCATTTAGGAAAAATAGAGAAAATCAAATTAGAGCAATAATTAACTGTTTAAATATTAATAGTTTCTCTGGCTTCCCAAGCTAGTCCCCCCCCCCCACTCCCTGCAGGGTATTGTACCAAAGGACAGCATTTATTTAGCCCCAAGTCATTTAAGGTTTTCTCACTTTAGTAGAGTAAGTTGTCCTGGGCTTGTGGCAGATTGTGCACTGGACCTTGAGTCAAAGAATGTCCATAGAAGCTTTGGCTCTGCCAAGTGCTGGCTGTGTAGGTCCATCGGTTTCCTCATCTATAAGATGGATGTCATCCTCTTCCCAGGGAAACTTGTTCCAGTTTCCCTAGGACTTTCACTGGTTTTGACCCTGAAAGTCCCAATGGCAGGTCTGACTTCTTTCAGTTTCAAGCCAACCAGGTTGTTTGTTCATCAACTTTAACTTTTGCCCTGCTTCACAGGCTTGTGGGAGTCTCCACACATGGAAACAGTTAAAGATATATTGGCAATAAATATTTTGATGAAATTAATGGGGGCTTTCAAGATCATCTTCTAACAGAAATGAATATGTTTTCTACAACATTATGTTCTCTAAATAAAAATGCAAAAGAACTTTGGACCAAGACAAGAAGCTAGGGTAGGTAAAATAGTTTCAGCTACGTTCAGTGACAGGGATGTGCTGCCCTCCATTGCTCCCCAGCCGAGGCAGGTTCTCTTTGCTGTAGAGGCTGAGGTTCCTCTGAGACAGCTAGACCTGAGTTGCAGTTTCTGGCCACCCATTTTCAAGTTGCAAAACTTTGAGAAATTTACTTAAATTTTATAAATTGTAGTCTATAATTTGTAAAATTCAGGGATTTTAAAAGATTGTGTAAGTCAATGTCTAGTGAGTGAATGACACAGTGCTAGCCTCATAGAGTACCTTTATCAAAAATATGTCTATCTAGCTTTTATTATAATTAGTAATTGGGTACATTTTCAAAGGTAAGTTAGGTAACGGGTTGGAAGAAATGGAGTGTATACAATGAAAAACTAGATGCTAAAAATGAATCCAGGGAAGCAGTTAAGAGGCAGTTCAGTCCCTCAGTTGCTGAATGGGTTAATTGCTGTCTCAGTTGAGTTCCATTGAGCAGTCCTATATGTGTTTCTGGTCCCCAAAGGAATTTTGGGACTCTATACCTATAAAATACTTTCACCTGCCTTGTTTTACTTGATGTCAAAACAAATCTGAGAGTTATGCATTAGTTTCAAGTGCAAAGTTGAGGCTGCAAGAGATTAATGACCCACCAGGGAGTTTAGCTTACAAATGGTGAGGACTAGATTGAAACCTAGGCTTTGTGACCCTATAACTAATGACCGCTATGTCATAGGGGGCACTGAGTCAATTTGTTGCATATGTCCGGCTTCTCTGACATGCTAGCAATACACCCATGATGTACAATATTTCAATAATAAATGGACTCCTTGTCTTGAAAGATAGAGTAACAGCAATTCCTAATTTTTCTTTCTTAAGATAGTACCCTTTACAGGTATTTCATTGCTAGTAAAAATCACAAAAATAAAAAACAAATAAGGTTAACTTTGCAGAATCAACTTGATAATTTATACTAGACTGAAGGGTTCAACTGGCTACAGAATACTAGGACAATTAACATTTATATTTTGCTGACCATTATCAAAGTTGTACTATATGTTTGTCCAGTTTTCTTAGCTCTGAAGAAAACCCAATCCAGAGTTTCAGATAAACTTTAAAAAGTTAATATTCCAGTGAACAAAGGCATTAACTCCCAACAGGTTATTTCGTAGGTGTGTACCTATGAAATAGGACAGATGGCCATGCTATTAGGAGTATATACCAGTACACTTCCTATGCCCCAGAGAGGTTATGCCACTCACTCAGGCCAGTAACAACCAGAGAGAGGACTAAAATCCTGGGCTTTTGCTATTCATCTTGTGTTAGTTCCATGATTCCATTCCTTCTTTCCAGATCCAATACTTTTGATCCTCCCATCTGAGGAAGTAGGAGCATCCAAGACTAATTTGGAAACTTTGTCTTTCAGTCCCACGAGTCACCATGTTCCTGTATTTTCAGTAAGTTCATGGGCTCTCTACGAGGTGGTGGTGGCATTCACAGCCACAGCCAGAGTGATGACAGCAATGGGAAGTGGGCTTCTCAGCCTTAGTGGAGGAGTAAAGTCTTCATGAAGTGACCACCCTTTGTCTACTTTCTGATCTCTCTCAACGATATGATTTTGCATGCCTTCATTAACAGCCTGGCCTTAACAAAAATCTAGCCAACATACCTTAAAAAATTATTAAGCCCCTTTTGAAGAACTTGCAAGGCAAAGCATTATTTCCTAGTAAGTTCCCTCTGGCTACATCCTTTGTTGCCAAACCAACTCCAGTTACTTGCTCTACTTGCCCCAAATTACCCAATGATTTTGCTTATGTAAAAGCATTATGAGTTCAATACTTGAATGCTTGGTTCATTTGAACTGCTTATTTTAGAGTGCTATTTTGTAAAATGATTTTTTTAAAAAAAACTCTGATAGAGGAAACACAGATTATACATCTAGCCTAATGGACAAAGTACTCAAAAGATTAAAGAGGCTAGAAAGGGAACAGGTGACTAAGGAGCATCAAGTGGGTTTTGGGACTTAGTTTCCTAGGACTGGTATAACAAAGCATGGATTGTTAGGGGGCTTCAAATAACAGAAATGTTATTATTTCACAGGTCTGGAGGCAATAAGTTCAAAGTCAAGGTTTTAGGAGTGCCATGCTCCCTCTGACAATTCAGAGGGAGGGGAGATCCTTAGCCTCTTTCAGCTTCTGGTGTTGGCTGACAGCCCGTGGCATTTCTTGGCTTGCAGATGCATCTCTCCTATCACATGCCTGTCCTCTTTCTATGTCTTCACATTGTCTTCCCTCTTTGCATATCTGTTTCTGTATCGAAAAGTCTCCTATTTGCCTTTAATGTGATTATCTTTGTTAAGATCCTTTTTCCCAGACAAGGTCATATTTTGAGATACTGGGTTAGGACTTCAACATATATTGAAACTATAGTAAGAATAAACTGGAGAGCTTATTATAACATCTCTAAAAGAGTGGCAGTAATTCAATGCTAGCCAATTGCTTTAATTTCAAAGGGAAATTATTTTTAAAGAGAAACTGAAAATCTGAATATTTTATGGAAAATATCTGCCAGTTACTCACCTTATTTTGTTATAACTAAACCAAGAACATGTGAAGGTCTGCCTGAGATTCTGCAAGCACCGGGCATCTCTGATTGCCCTACTCTGTCAATTTCTATGTGAGAATGTGGCCTCAATGGGCTGCATAATTCACCTGTGGCCACACCCCTGTTAGTGGGAGAGCCAAGCTCATAACATTCTGCTTTTAATTTTGTTTTCTTTGGACAAAACAGCGGTGTATCTAATCAAGTCCTACTTCTTTTAGTGATCAAACAATTTCCTTTCTTCATTCATTTATATCAAGTCCTATCTGTTTAGAGAAATTTTTAGAAGAACTCTTTCTTCAATTTTCCTAATTTTGATAGATAATGATATACAAAGTGAAAAGTATCTATTCAAAATTTATATATATATAGTTGTTATATGTATAAAATTGGAAAAAACTATTTAGCTTTTCAAATATGTGTCAATCCAATAAATAAAAATATATTTTGTTTTTGTTTTGTTTTTTGCTGTTTTTTCTCTGTCTTTTTAAACTTGGGCCCGTATTGCCTATGAAGTTTAAACTGCACTTTATGTTGAAATTTTCTCCTCTCTAAATATAATTTAATTGAAGAAGACATAAGTACATGAGGTAATGTATACAATGCAAACAATATCCAGAATATTCTGTGGTTACTATGAAGAGAATTTGGGACTGATGGGGGAAGCAGTGAAACAGGCTATAAATCTCTTGTAATCCCTTCATTAAAAAAAGTTTTTGTCAAAAAAATCCAACACTTAATAAGAAAATTTGCAACCTAACTAGATGACAAGGTAGCCTACAAACCTCATATACAAGTGGATAAGGGCAAAACATTGACTGCTACACAATTCCTTGGTATTGGAGGAAGGAAAGGGTGATGACAGCATCTCGGCTGATGGCCTTGAGAATAGGAAAACCACTCAACATCAGCAAAGGCCCCTCCTTGGAAAGATGATGGGCCAGTCTTAGAAGAGCCGCTGAAACAGAGAGGGCGACCTGCTAGGTGCATGTGTAAGTGAGTGCATGGACCAGGATGGAGCAGTCTGGGCTGTAAATTCTAAAATTTCAACACATCAAAGTAGCTCTCACTGGATTCAACCTGTTATCGGATTGCTGTGTATTTGCAGTAAATTTTCTGTGCACTAAAAGCAGGAGCCAGAGAGATAGTCAGGGGCCAGATAACGTAAAGCTTGTAGGTCAGTTAAAGAGGATATCATCCCAAATGTGATGGAACAACATTAGGAGATTTTAGGCAAGGAGTGACTTATGTATAATAACATCACTCTTCCTCATGTGTGCTGTATGGATTGTAGGGAAAGCAAAGTAGAAAAAGGCTTATAAAGCAAATGACCAAGGAAGAAGCTAATGGCATCAATTGTTATCACTGGAAAGTGACCAAGGTGGCCTAGTTTTAGGGATGTTTGGGTGGTTTAGTGAATAGATCTTGAAGATTGATTGGAAATGAGGTAGGAAAAGGATAAGATGAAAATTCTGGCCTAAGTAACTACACACACACACACACACACACACACACACACACACACAGACGATATATACTATATATACTATATATATAGCAGACTATATCCTAGATATATAGTACTGCTAATTAATAGAATGAGAAAGTCATAAGAGTAAGTTTAGGGAAGGTAAACATTCAAGTGTTCTGGAATTGCAATATTTAAGATGGATACAAATGTAGGTAGCGTTCAAGGAAGAGATCAAGACTGACTTTATCTATATTTCAGAGTCATCAACATATAGATGGGATAGATAAGTTGTTTTTATACAAAATGGAGACCTGGTTAAATAATGTTCTGCAGTCAGTTATTTTGTAAAAGATTTTATTTATTTATTTTTAGAGAAGAGAAGGGAGGGAAAGAGAGAGGGAAACATAATGTGTGGTTGCTGGAGACCTGGCCGGCAACCCAGGCATATGCCCTGACTGGGAATGGAATTGGTGACTCTTTGGTTCACAGTCTGGTGCTCAGTCCACTGAGCCACACCAGCCAGGGTGGAGTTGGTTTTTTAATACATAATTTATTTGGAAAGTTTTCCATTAAAATATCTTTATTATACATCATTTATTTAATGACAAAGTGATTTCCATTGTATCTACTGATGCGCATTTATCTGACTTCATTGGCCATCTTGGTTTACATATCTGTACATATGTGGGTATTTATAAAAGAAATTCCTAGAAGTGGGATTGCTGAATTCAAGCATATGTGCATTTAAAATATTGATAGATATTGCCAAGTACTCCCAATGACAACATATAAGAATGTCTGTTTCCTCAAACCCTCACCGGATTTCATAATCTTTGCCCCAAAAAGAACTATTTTTTGTTGTTTAATTTGCATTTCACAGAAAAATTAGTGACATTGAGTGTCTTCCCATATGGTCTTAAGCTACTTGAATCTCCTTCTGTGAACTGAACTACCTGTCTTATCTTTATCTATTTTTCCTTTGAGCTATTTTATTTTTTCTGCAATAGTTTCCTTTATCTGTTGTACATAGTATAAATGTTTTCCAGGTTTACTTGTCTTTGAACTTTGGCATTTTTTGACAGCAGTATTTTTTAAACATGTTTGTTTTTCTCTAGAAGTTTATAACTTGAGTGAGTATAGTCATATATTCAGAATGACAACACTAGAGACGAAGTTATGAAAGTGGTAGGAGTTAATATATTACAATTCTCATTCTGCTGCAGATTTGCTGGGTGCCATGGGGACAATCATTTAACCATATGCCTTAGTTTCCTCCTTGTAAAGTAGAAATCAGAATCTGTGCCTTAACTTCAAGAATTTACTTTGGAAGGAACCTACAAATAAATACAATTACTCTCTTTTGGGCTTTCACTACTCTCAAAACAGGAATTTATTCATGCAAGGTAGATTCAACAACATGTTGAATCCACAACATTTCAAAGATACTAAGAATTTTCAGAATGTCATGTAATCTTTAAAGTTCCTTCTTTCCCTAGTCCTTTTCCTTTTTTATCTTTTTTCTTCTCTTCCTTCTTTTTGCCCTCTTCTTCTCTCTCTCTCTCTCTCTCTCTCTCTCTCTCTCTCTCTCCCTCCCTCCCTCTCTTTCATATGTGACAATAGTTCTGGTTGCATTATTCAGGAGACAACTACAGTGCACACCGATCTGTATAAATTTTGTAAAACTGTGAAGAAAAAAATGCTTAGTGATCACTGAAGTTCTGTCCTCTTATCATTTTTATCTGACACCTGCCTGACAGGTAAATATGCCAATCAATTGAGCTATCTAACTTGCAGGAACCACACAAATTAATAGAACAAGGATGTGTTCCTAACTCCCTGTGATGTGTTCATACTATGTAGTGGAAAGGATCTTTGCCTGACAGTTGGTACATCTAAGAACCAGGTCAGACACACTTACTAATTGGCTTTACAGTAGTGAGTGATGACTATGTTATCTTAAAAAATAAAAGTTATAACATTTACTTGTTTCAACACTTAATAAGAAAAAAAATGTGTCTGTTTCAAACAATAAAACATTAATAAATGAATAAATATAAAATTGGAATTGTGAATGGCAGAATCAGTCATAGCCTCATCATCTATGAAAACAAAATATGGCAACACCACCAAGTTTTGCAGAATTCTTAAAAGCATCTTTATGAAATACAGTTTGAAGAACTTTCAACTGAATTGTCTTTTCTTAATTTCTGCTAAAACATTAAATTCTGGGACTCGTGGCTACAGATAACTTTAGGAAAGAAGGAAAAAAAGGAGGCAAGGAGGAAACAAGGAAGGGAGGATGAAAGGAAGGAAGGAAGGAAGGAAGGAAGGAAGGAAGGAAGGAAGAAACTGAGCAGAAAGATTTCACAGCCTAGTCCCTACCCTAAAGGGAGGAGAAAATGTAATCAAAAATGTTTTCTCATACTTCCAGCCAAGATGGAGGCATAGGTAGACACACTGTACCTCCTCGCACAACCAAAATTAAGGACAACAAAAATTTAGAAACAAAAAAGCAACCATAACTGACAGAAAATTGAACTGTACAGAAGTCTGACAACCAAGGCAATAAAATAAACACATTCATCCAGACAGGTAAGAGGGGCAGAGTTGGTGGCCAGCAGAGAGGGTTTGTGGCAGGAAAAAAGCAGTGGCTGGTGCACCCCGGCACAGGGGGTCAGCAGGCTGACCCAGTGAGGCACGCAAGGTGACTGGCTGACCGTGGTCACACATTCACCTGCAGATAAACCAGGTGAAACTGGGGAGCAAGACAGACTGTGCAACCCAGTGCCCTAGTTCAAGGAAATAAAACCTCAAAACAATGATTGAAAACACCTGTGGGGGTTGAGGTGCCGGGGGAGACTCCCAGCCTCAAAGGAGAGTTCATTAGAGAGACCCACAGGGTCTTAGAATGTACACAAGCCCACCGACCTGGGAGTCAGCACCAGAATGGGCCCAGTTTGCTTGGGGGAAGTGTGGAAGGGGCTGAAATCAGAGAGAGAGCTGAACAAGAGCCATTGTTCACTCTCAGAGACCCAACCCCACATAATGCATCACAATCCAGTCCCTGGGTTGCCCTGCCCTGGTAAACACCTAATGCTCATCCCCATAGGTAACAAGTGCAACCAGACAAAAAAAAAAAAAAAAAAAAAAAAAAAAAAAAAAAAAGCCCACAATGGTCCAAACGGAAGAACAGATCAAAGCCCCAGACCAAATACATCTAAGTGATGGAGAGATAGCCAGTCTATTAGATGCACAATTCAAAACACTGGTGATCAGGATGCTCACAGAATTGCTTGATTTTGGTCACAAATTAGATGAAAAAATGAAGGCTACAATAAGTGAAATGAAGGAAATTGCACAGGGAACCAATAGTGATGGGAAGAAAATTGGGACTCAAATCAATGGAGTGGGCCAGAAGGAAGAAAGAAACAACCAACCAGAAAAGAATGAAGAAACAAGAATTCAAAAAATGAGGGGAGGCTTAGGAACCTCCAGGACATCTTTAAACATTCCAACATCCGAATTATAGGGGTACCAGAAGGGAAAGAGGAAGAGCAACAAGTGGAAAAGTTATTTGAACAAATAATAAAGGAGAACTTCCCCAATCTGCAAAGGAGATAGACTTCCAGAAGTCCAGGAAGCTCAGAGTCCCAAAGAAGTTGGACCCAAGGAGGAACACACCAAGGCACATCATAATTACATTATCCAAGATTAAAATGAAGGAGATAATCCTAGAAGCAGCAAGAGATAAGGGGACAGTCACCTACAAAGGAGTTCTCACCAGACTGTCAGCTGATTTCTCAAAAAAGACCTTGCAGGAAAGAAGGGGCTGGAAAGAAATATTCCAAGTCATGAAAGTGAAGGACCTACATCCAAGATTGCTCTATCCAGCAAACCTTTCATTTAGAATGGAAGGGCAGATAAAGCACTTCTCAGATAAGGTCAAGTTAAAGGAGTTCATCATCACCAAGCCCTTATTATATGAAATGTTAAGGGGACTTATCTAAGAAAAAGAAGATAAAAATATGAACAGTAAAATAACAGCAAATTCACAGTTATTAACAACCACACCTAAAACAAAAGCAAACTAAGCAAACAACTTGAACAGGAACAGAACCACAGAAATGGAGATCATATGGAGGGCTAGCAACAGGGGAATGGGAGGAGGAGAGAGGGGGAAAATGTACAGAGAATAAGTAGCATAGATGGGAGCTAGAAAATAGACAGGGGGAGGGCAAAAATAGTGTGAGAAAAATAGAAGCTAAAGAACTTATGGCACATGGACATGGACTATAGCTGGAGAATGTGGGTGGGAGAGGGTGTGCAGGGTGGAAGGGAATGAAGGGGGGAAATGGGGCAACTGCAATAGCCATATCAATAAACTATATATTTTAAAAAATGTTTTCTCTCTTACCTCATACCAGATAATGTATTCATACAATGCTCACAGTAAACAATTAAATCCAAACACCACAACAGGGGAAAAGAAGTGTCAGCCAGATTCCTGGAAGTTATTTTGAAGTTTCTTGTTATTTAACTCCACAGGCCAAAATTCTGTAGAAAATAAGCCTTACCAAAAAAGTAAGAAATAACTGATTTCTCTAACAATTTTCAACCTTTTCTTTTTTATTTTATTTTAATTTATTTTTTAGAGAGAGGGGAAGGGAGGAAGAAAAATAGGCAGAAAAACATCAATGTGAGGGCGAAGTATCAATCAGTTGCCCGGATTGTGGATGGAACCCACAATACAGCAATGTACCCTGACCTGGAATCGAGCCAGCAGCTTTTGCTTTGTGGGCCAGTGCCCAACTAGCTGAGCCACACTGGTCAGGGCTTTCTATATGTTTTAATCCTTATTTAGCATCCATGATTGTTAGGATTGCATGGTTTTGGCAGTATTGTAGTGTGATACTCCAGGGCCCCAATTCATGAGTCTGATTTTCTGCTGAATTTTGCCAAGAATTACACTAAGTATTTACAATAAACATTGGTATTTTACATTCATTCATTCACTCATTTTCAACTTACATCAATTCCTATGCTATGTAGTCCATGGTGATATGAAAATGAATAAGTCATGATCCCATCTTTAAATGAAGATCCTGTTAATAAAAAGAGATAGGTAAATATGTAATTTTTTCACATTTGAGGTGATCAATTTAATATGTTGGCTGTTGGTGAATTTATCATTGCTTTTGCCTATTTCAAGATTTGATGTCAATAGGAGTCTTAAGCTATTCACATCTTTGTCTGGCATGTGAGGGGGCAGAGAGTAAAAGGAATATTTTGCTGATAATGCACAGATACTTTCTGCCAAACAAAAAAAAAATGATCTTGCATTAGCAAATGTCTAGGAAAGACAGAGGTGGGAATGACTAGCAATAGTAACAGGTGTCGTTAAACTTGGTATTATTAACATTTTTGGCTATAGGTTTGAAAGCACCTGATGCTAAGAGTGTGAGGACCCAGAAAAGGGGACATTTATGTGAAGAACTTCTGTCCTATTCACTGTTTAGCTAGTCTAATGTGTTCACTTCCGAAGACCTATTTACTAGAGAGGTGGGCAACAGGTGGGTCATGCTCTTTATAGCCATCGTCTCTTCCAGACAACTCCCTGTTTGAGAAACAACTGTCTATTTCTTTTGTCTTTGTCATTGACTTCATTTCCTTCCCGTAAGTACATTGGTGTTGCTATTTACTTGGCTTTGAAATGTGGCCCCCTGAGTTGTCACTCTTCCAAGGACTTGGCTCATATTCATCTTATTTGATCTTCCTACTTAGAAACCTCACATGTAGAATACCCTGACGTAAGGTGTCTCTCAGAGCCGAGTAGGTGTGCTTGGGCCTCTACAAAATAAAGTACATTTTGATTCCCAAGGACACTGTGAATAGTGCCCAATGAGTAATATTTTGAACTATTTATGAAAGCACACCAGATGACCTCATGATGTTTCTTCCCTCTCTTGAAACTACCCACAGACCTGAAAATGTAGAAACGATTGTCCTTTGTGGTTTTTTTTTCTGTATTTTTGTGTGTTAAGCAAAGCATATCAGAAGAATTGGATATGGACAAAACCTCGCCTTTTTATCTTGTTAGCCCCTCAACTCTGTTGGTTGACATAATTGCGAATGGATCTCAAATAACCTTCTTGTAGCCTCCATGTCTTATTCCCCAAGGAGTCTGTGAGTGTAGCAATTCCAAATGAGTCCAAGTCAAACTATACGATTCTCGATATCCTTTACTTTGCTTTCTTTATGTGAATATCATCTCCCATGCAATTAGCATGCTATTTGTAATCTAGTCCTACCTGCCTACATGCCTGCTCTCTATTTTTCTTTTCACTTTAACCAAGAACATGTCTTATTTTACATGTATACTTACTTTTTTGCTTTTATTAAATTGAATGCTTACAATTCCCTTTGAAAATGTCATTTTAAAATTATTAGAATATTAAGGAAATATGTTAAGAAATTATAACCTGTCTTTAAACTGGTGTAATGGTACTTGTATTTATGAGGTAACATTTCTCATGTTAAAAATTAGAGAACTTCATTGATGAAAGATCATCTTTTGCATACTATTTTCTTTCATATTTATCATTTTCCATTTTTACTATACAAGTAATATGTCTACAAATAAGAGTTTGTCAAAAAGGCTATAAGTGAATTACTCAACTCCAAAACCTAATGTAACATCTCAAATTAATATTTTAAAGTATCTACTTTAAATTTTATAAGCATAAAGGGCATATTCTTTTATCTTGCTTTTTTCCTCTTAAGACATATCCTGAGCATTTCCCCATACTATAAGGTAATCAGCATAAACATTGGGTTTTGTGTTTTTACACCTTTTTTATAATTAGAAATAGTCATAAGGTTTACTTCAAACATTGATCACTATGGCTTATCCATGCATTGAAATATTGAGGGTTGTAATTACTCAAAACTACTAGAATAAATTGTTTAGCATGAATGAAATAAAATACTATTGCTTGCAATCTGCCCTTAATTTGGTGATTTGTATCTTTTTCTCTCTACCTACCATGTAATGAGAAGCTTTTAATGAAGTTGGCAACAGAAACAGAGACACAAGTCTGTGACTCGTAATGCTGTTTGATGACTGTCCAGACTTAAAGCGTGGTGTTTGGAAACTGGTCTCCCTTGAGGTTTGTTCCAATTTTATTAGAAGCTGCTCAGTGAAGGCTTGATAAAAGCAGGCAGATCCAGTGGCAAGATGAATGACAGGCAATCTGAAAGCACTACTGGGAGAGACCTGTGGCAGCCCTGTGTTAACACAATGACCTTGTGTTTATTAGAATAAAGAACCACCAGCAAGGTACAGCCAACCAGATCAGTCACATCTATATGTGGGTTTATGTATAACTTGCATGCACCCAAGGACTCTGTCTATTCAGAGCTTCTGTTATTTAAATTGAGATGGTTTACTAGGTACAGATTGCTAATTTATTTGTTTGCCATATTGAAGTCCAAAGTATATACAGGAAAATACAGTCCATGTGCACAATGACATTTCAGTCAATAACTGACCACATTTATGAGGATGATCCCATAAGATTGTAACTGAGTTGAAAAATTTCTATTGACTACTGATGTCATAGCCATCCTAACAGTTACAGTGCAACACATTACTTGCATGTTCATGGTGATGCTGCTGTGAACTAACCCGCTGAGCTGCCAATCATAAAAGTATAGCAGTACAATTATGTACATTCCATAATATTTGATAATAATAATAAATGACTATGCTATGGGTTGATGTATTTACTATACCATACTTTTTATCATTATTTTAGAGTGTACTCTTTCTATTTATAAAAAAATGTTTGCTGGAAACAGCAAGCTGTGTTACACAAGCAGCAGCCTCATGCATCTCATGTTTACAGTGTCTCTTGATTGCATCATTTTCTCTTGTGCTTGATTTGATCTTGTGTTTATATTTGTTGTTTTGTGCAGTAACATGCTGTATAGGCTTGTAACTCAGAAGCAATAGGCAACACCATATACCCTAGGTGTATGGTAGGCTAGACCATCTAGGTGTGTATAAGCATACTCTCTGATGATCGTACAATGACACAATCACCTAACACACATTTCCCAGTACATATCCCCATTGTTAAGCAGAGTATGGCTATAGTTCAAAGAACAATTAGAATAAACCTCTACAGATCTTCAAAAAATATGTAAAACTATCTGATTATGGGAAAAAAAAACTAAAAAAAGAGGGAAAATTGCCTGACTCCCATGTTAAATGTATACACATGTAACTAAAAGGCATGCTTATATCGGGATCACAAATATTTAGTCTTCTTAGGACTACTGGATCTTTGAAAAACATGTCGTAGATGATCAGAAGAGAGCTGAGCTTTTTGACCAGCAGGTCAGAAATGTGTGAAGCTGCAAATGGTCAGAGTAGGATGCAAATATGTCACTGCTTAATACGTGCCAGAGATGAAAAGTAGCCAAGCTAACCTATGCTAAGTCATCTCCTTGATAATCAAGGTCTTTTCCAGAAACCTAATTCCATTTGATGAATATATTGGGTCAAGGAAGGGTTGCATTGAAATTCAGAAGATATTTGCATTGTGGGTGCATTTTTAAATTACGTATAGTCCTCTTACCTTGTCAGACAAAACATTAGACTAGATTTAAGGCTGACCAGGAAGGGAAAGCTAAGTCAGGAGACTTTCAAGTGTGAAAATCTCTGGAGAGTCTGAAACTCTATTATGTTTCTCTTAGAAACTCATTTATCACCAACACACTTATTCGCATGTCTTAACAAATTAAGAGGTTATCCAAGTAGAGTGTAGAAGGAAAACAAGATGATGCATGAAAGGATTTGGTTAGAAATTAAATTGACATATGGCAAAGGATTTTCTTCCTGAGCTATGTCAAGAAATGAGCCATGTGGCTGAGGATTCACTTCAGTGAGAAGAAGCCAATATGGCCACTGGAAATATCTATGTCCCAAAGGCCAACAGATTGAGCTTCATTCTAGCTCAAAAATGTACTACCTGTACAACCTTGTTCAGAGCCTCTGAATGTCAGTTTTATTAGTTGAAATTTATCTTGTACTTAATCCATCAAAAATACTTATTGGACACCTCCTTAATACCAGGCATTATTCCAACTACTGTAAATTCAGCAAGGAAAGAGCTCTGCCCCCAACAGAGTTTATCATCTAACACTTTTAGGATTATTAAACTGATTGAGAGCATGTATTTAAATCTTTTAGCATAGTGCTTGGTACAGAGTAAGTACTCAATACATGTTCATTTTTCTCCTATTTATCCAATATACTGCTTTGTGAGCATTCATACATAAGAATAGTAAGCCAACCTAGTGGGACTTTGGCATGTGTTGATTTAATCTTTCTCTGCCAAATGTTGACTTATTAAATAACAGACAAGCTTAGTCCTTTAGTTTCCAATATAATATTCTCTACCTATTGATCACAAACTCAAATCCCTGTAGTGGCCAGGCAGAAAGGGAATGAGTGACTCCAGGTGCAGTAAAATGTTTAAAACAGACTTTGTGGTGGGGTTGTACAGCCAGCAGGATTCCATTTAAGTCTATAGGGGCTTTTAGCCAAGTGCTGCTATGTGGATAAATGAGTCCAATATTGCCATATCTCCTAATTTTACAAGCAAAGTAGGAAATCCAGTTGATTATGTAAAATTTCTGGATTGGGCGGTATAGCCAACTGATTAATACGCACAAAAAACATTCATGGAGTATAGCAATTCTGCAAACACCTATTAAAATAAATTGATGGACCGCATGTTTGTAACCTCTGCTTTAATACATATTTTGCTCCTATATTTACCTACAGAATTGGTAAGTATTAAACACAGATTATGTCAGATCACCACCTTTCCTCTGAGTCCTTCAGAGTTTCTTCATTTTCTACATTAGCTGATGTTGACATCTGGTGAACATCACAATCACTTCTGGAACTTCTTCAAAATATACACTTCTAGAATTCACCCCCCTACCCATCTACTAATTAGAATCTTTAGAAATGTAGCAAAATGATCTCTACTGTTAAAATACTTTTTCCAGGTGATTCTGATGATGAGTCAGGCATAGGGACTATGGATGTACAGAATGAAGGATGATTCTTCCAGCATGCAAAGTCCTTCAGAAACTTATCTTTTATATTTCATAGCTTAATACTCCATCACCCTCCCTTTCCAGCCATGAAGGTAACATCATCACTTTCATGCTTGATGCATCTGCCTGTTGAGCCTACGTTATCACACTTGTCCTTTCTCTTACAGAAAACTTTTATTCGCATTTCCAGCACAAGTTCCAGTGTTACCTCTTCTCCAATGCCTTCTGCGTTCTGCTATGAAAACTTGGGTGTTTCTTCTTGTGCACTTCCAAAACACTTTGGGCTTACCTGAATTAATGATTCTTGTCATGATGCATTTTCATTGTTTGTTCCCATATGTGGCTTCTCATTACATATTGTCTTATTTAGCTTGAGCTAAATAAGAGCTATGGTTATAACAAATGCCATAGACTGGGAGCCTCACAAAGATGAATTTCTCACAGTTATGGAGGCTGGGGAGTCCAACATCAAGGGTGCCAACAGATTCAGTGTCTATTGATGCCCAGCTTCCTGGTTTGCATATGATCATTTTCTCATTGTGTCCTCATGTTTCCCATATGTCTGTTTTCATAGAACATTAATTCCATTCATGAGGACTCAATCCTTATGACCTGTTTTCTTTCCACAGGCCCCGTATGTCAATGCCATCACATTAGAGATTAGAGCTTCAACATATGAATTGGGGCACAAACATTCAGTGTTCAGTGCATTCAGTGCATGGCAGGTTTCTAGTCATTACTTGATGAAAAAATGTGTTAATCTGAATATAGATTTGCAAGCATAATAAATTTTGTGTGCTCATCACTGAGTTCTCATTTTATCCACCTGTAGGAGGATGTTACAGTAAGAAAAAAAAAAAAGAATGAATCAGAACTGATCCATCAGGTACTTAATGTGCAGGGATTGCAGTTTTGAATTTTGAATTTGCACATTAATATTTGAATTAAGACAAAAGCAAATAATTTATTTTACAATTTTTTTAAAACTTCTGCTATTGCTTTAGAAAGACATGATTTTGGAAATGCTACAAATTACAAGGTGCCCATGGTAATGCTATAATTTTTTAATGTCCACCTCTTTGTCAAATTTCTGTTTCCAATGGAAGTTCCTCCTGATTAAGAGCTAGCAATCTCTATGGAGGCAAAGGCTAGACAGTGGCAGGGAGGTGTGCAGAGAATCCTGTGCAGCAAGACTAACAGCAGGAGACATTAACAGTCCATAGCAGTAGCCCGGTACTCAGACAGCTTTATTGATGTGTCATCAGGCTGAGAAGAGAAGGCACCACAGCAGGGTGACAAGGACTTGTTCTCTGTGTCCATTGATCTGCAGTCTCCCATAGAAAAGTCCACATACGTCTGAACGTCTTGAGTGGTTTTATTGATGCAGCATCTGCCAGCTGGGCAGGGAATTGGAGTCACCACATTCATCTTTCATGTCGTGTCGGCCCTGTCATTTTAGAATTTAATATACACATAGATGATGCAGGAAAGGACAGATATTGAATATCTTGCCATATTACTTTGGGTAGGTGGCTATGGAAAATGACAAAATCCAAGATAGTCAAAGCAGTATTAAATCTGCCCAGAGTATATTGTATGTGGCTGCTATTATGAAATTTCTTCAGTCCTTTGTTACTGAAATCCTCTATTGCAGCAGGTGATGATTCTTGACCTAGAGAACCAGTCAGTGGAGCAAAACTGTCATTCAGGAAGACCATACAGAAAGCTGATAAAAGTTTAAGACATGTCTAGTTTGTGAGTAGGGATATTCATGGGGCAGATTGAATTAGGGCATGTCAGTAGATCATAAAGTTGTAGGCCTAAGATAAACTTTAAAAGGTTACACAGTCCATTTTCCTATTTCTAAGCTGGAAAATCCTTACACTGGATAGAGAAAAATTTAGTTTTCAATTCCTTTTCTGCAGTGTATAATAATTTATCAGTTATTTCATATTATATGCTCATAATGTATTCTTGGGTATGATACTAGGAAGAATGTTCTAAAAACTTTGTCCTAGTTTAATAGGAAAAGAGAAAGTCTTTACTCAGGGCATTTGGGGAGCTTAAAAAAACACTGACCCAAGACTGATTTGGAGTTAGTGGGAGTGTGGGAAACCTTAGTGAAGGATTCCTGGAGGTTAATAACTACTGGTTTGTATATTACTCTGTATTTTACAATGAATATATCTCAGTAAATCTTTGAAACCATTGATCACAGTAGAATAGCCCTTCATATTTTCATTTCAGTGTTTTCTTAAACCTCAGATACGACATCATTTCTTGCCCTCTCTTAGGAAACTTACTTCCTTATAGATTACAGGGGGAAGAAAACAAACCATTTTTGTCTTTTGTGCATCTCTAGATATAAGTCAAACTACGATCTTCCTGTCGTGACTAAGTTATCTGCGATGATTATACACATTCCCATCACTCCTGAACCTATCAATATCTGGCTTGTGTCCCACTGCTTCTCTGAAATAGCTCAAAGATTGCTAGGGACTCCAAGGAGCTTTGAGTTCTTATCTAATCTTACTTGTCCACAGCCTGTGGGACCCTTAACTACTCTCTACCTTAGGAAACCTATTCCTGTGGCTTTTGAAGCATCTCTCTCCTCACTCTACCACTGCTGTACCCTTTACTATGTCTTGGAGTTTTCTTTCTCTTCACCTGCATCACAAGTGATGGCAATGCCTGTAGTTTTATTTTTATTCTTGCTTCTTATCTCTCTGTTTTCCTCCCATCATGTATAGTGCTCTGGGTCTTCAGCTATCCTTAATATTCTGGTAACTCTTAAATCACTATCTCCAACACAGATATCTTTATAGAGCTAAGAGTTTTCACCAGCTATGTTGCATAGCTCCACTTGTATATATTTCAAATGTTTGCAACTCACCCTCCTGGCCAACCCCTTCTCCTGTTTCCTGTCCACCCATAGAATGACACACCCACTCATATTCAGTTTGTCAGACTTCACTGTTTTCTCTCTTTCAGAAACCCCGTCACATTTCTATTGATTTTACCTCTTTGATAGTCACCCACAGCTGAGCAGTATCCATGACTATTTCTAAAGGACTGACAAGTTTTTTAAAAAGTCCTGTGTAATCTACAGATAGCTAGAATCACAAAGAACTGCTAGGCTAGAACCATGCCTGGTGCAAGGGTAGAGAGGTTAGGGATCATTGTCATCACATGTGTAGAGAAGGTAATGACTCTAATCCAACCTCATAACTTATTATTTCTCTTTCTATACATACATGTCTATGATGCCAACTGGCAACAAGAAAACAAATTTTATTGGTCACCCCAAAATATTTTATTTTGTTGTAACAATCAACATAGTCTGCGTTTTTAAAATAATTTTTCAGACTTATGCTCAGTGGATTGAGCACTGGCCTGTGAACTAACGAGTTGCCAGTCCATTCCCAGTCAGGGTACATGCCTGGGTTGCAGGCCAGGTCCTAGTGGAGGATGCATGAGAGGTAACCACACAGTGATGTTTCTCTCCCTCTCTTCCTCCTTTTTGCTCTCCCTAGAAATGAATAAATAAAAAGTTTTAAAAATAATTTTTCAGGGTTATAACTACAAAGATAATTATTTCTGACTTCCAGTCAAGATGGAGGCATAGGTATATGCCTATAGGTATATATGCTATATGCATAGGTATATGTACATCTTGCCTCCTGTACAACCACAGCAAAAAATTACAACTAAATTACAAAACTAGAATCATCAGAAAATTGAGCTGTTTGGAGGTCCAAAAACCCAGGAATTAAAGACGTCACATTCATCCAAACAGGTAGAAGGGACAGAGAGGCAGAGATGCATATTGGGCGGTTCTACACCCACTAGTGGTGGGCACAAATTGGGAGGGATACCTCAGGAGCAAGGTACCCCAGCCCCAACCAGGCAATGCAGCCCAAGGTTCCAGTGCCAGGAAGATAAGTTCCCATAATTTCTGGATGTAAAAACCAGTGGGTGTTGAGTTAGCAGAAGAAACAGGGGAAAAAAAAAAAAAAAACAGGACTCTCAGGTCTTCTCTTAAAGGACCTGCAATAGTCTTAGGACTGATGCAAATCACTCTCTCTATGCTCCAGCACTGGAGCAGTGGCTAGAAGAGCAGCAGTTGCATATGGAGAGAAAGTGAATTGTCTGGAGTCAGGGTGAGTGCCAGGGGACAGCCCCCTCCACCCTGGACAAAACTCCGAGGCAAGGCAGTGGCCGTTGTCCCTTCTCTGAGCCTTCCTCCACACAGAGCCACAGAGCAGTGACACCATATCAGAGACTCCAACAACCTGGTTCACACAGGTTGCCCTGCCCTGGTGATTATCTAAGGCTCTGCCCCATCCAACTTATGGGTGTGGTTCTCTACATTAGGCCACACTACAAAGACATGGAGTCAAAGCAGCTCTACCTAATACATAGAAACAAACACAGGGTGGCTGCCAAAATGAGGAGACAAAGAAACATGGCCCAAATGAAAAAAAACAGAAAATAACACCAATAAAAGAACTAAACAAAATGGTGATAAGCAATCTATCAGATGCAGAGTTCAAAACACTGGTTATTAGGAAGCTCAAAGAACTCATTGGGTACTTCAATAGCATAAAAAAGATCCAGGAAGAAATGAAGGCTACATTAAGTAAAATACAAAAAAAAATGTACAGGGAATCAATGGTAAAGTGGATGAAGCCAAGAATCAAATAAGTTATTTGGAACTTAAGGAAGAAAAAAAAAAACATTCAATCAGAACAACAAGAAGAAAAAAGAATCTAAAAAAAACAAGGATAGGGTAAGGAGACTTTAGGAGAACTTCAAATGTGCCAACATTCCAATCATAGGAGTGCTAGGAGAAGAGAAAAAGCAAGAAATTGAAAACTTATTTGAAAAAATAATGACAGAAAACTTCCCTAATTTGGTTAAGGAAATAGACATACAAGTCCAAGAAACACAGAGAGTCCCAAACAAGATGGATGCAAAAAGAACCACACCAAGAGACATCATAATTAAAATGCCAAAGACAAAGATAAGGAGAGGATCTTAAAAGTAGCAAGAGAAAAGCACATAGTTATCTACAAAGGAATTCCCATAAGACTATCAGCTGATTTCTCAAAAAACTTTACAGGCTAGAAGGGACTGGCAAGTAGTATTCAAAGTAATGAAAAGCAAGGACCTACAACCTAGATTACTCTATCCAGCAAAGCTATCATTTAGAATGGAAGGGCAGATAAAGCGCTTCCCAGACAAGGTAAAGCTAAAGGAGTTCATCATCACCAAGCCATTACTTTATGAAATGTTAAAGGGACTTATTTAAGAAAAAGAAGATCATTACTATGAACATCAAAATGGCAATAAATTCACAACTATTAACAACTGAATCTAAAAAAAAAAACAAACTAAACAAACAAGCAGAACAGAAACTGAATCATAAATATGGAGATCATTTGGAGGGTTATCAGTTGGGATGCTGAAGGGGGAGAATGAGGAAAAGATGCAGGGATTAAGAAGTATACATTGGTGGGTACAGAATAGACAGGGGGTGTTAAGAACAGTATAGAAAGTGGAATAGCTAAAGAACTTATATGCAGACCCATGGGCATGAACTAAGTGGAGGATTGCCAGAGGGAATGGGGGGCACTGGGTGGAAGGAGGCAAAGAAAAGAAAATTGGGACAACAGATCTAGCATAATCAATAAAACACATTTAAACAAAGACAAAAGGAAAATTATTTCTACCATAAGAATCTCAAGAACTGTGGAATTAGGTAATAAATTAATTTGGAAAATAAAGTTTACTCAGACTTCCTCATATCCTGTTACAAAGATAGTTAATAATCATGGAAGTTGACTTTGCTTTGATTAAGGCAGTGCTTTGAACAGGAACTATAGTATGCTATACAAGTCATATGAGAAGAGAGTGGTTATACAAGATGAATTTGGAGATATAAGCTGAGCTGGGATGGTAGAAGGGCCCTGTAGATCAAACAATGGCTTGGCATTTGTGCTAAATGAAATGAAATGTCTCTAAGCTTTTAAAAACTGGTCCATAACATATTTCTATCTGCTATGTGAATTATGTTTTTATATAAGCAAAACAAAACAAAACAAAAAAACAAGGGTCAACATATAGCTATATCTAAAATTAGATAGCAATAGACATGAGAATAAATGAAAAATTTTGAAATATATTTTGAAGTTAGCATGATCATGCTTTTTGATGGAATGGTTGTGATTAGAAAGGATCAAAAATGCCTCCTACATTCTTTGCTTCAGCAAATGGTTGGATAACGGTATTAATTTTCTGAAATCAGTAAGAGTGGAGGAGAAACAGGCTTTTGAGAGGAATCAAGAGTTCTGATTTGTCTGTGTTAATAAAGTGGAGATGCCAGTAAGAGGGCTAAGTAAAGTAAGCACCTGTACATATGGACCCCAAATTGTATTAGTAGTTGTATTGGGTTGGCCAAAAAGTTCATTTGTTTTTTTCCTTAAGATGGCTCTAGTAGCACTTAGTTGCCTTTAACTTCATTTGAAACAATTTTGTTAGATTGTATTGTGACAGCTGTCACATCAGCATGCATTTAAAAAAACTGATTAAAATTCGTGAGTTTTTGTGTAGCCATATTAACATTGAAGATAGAAGACAATAAGCAACATTTTTGGCATATTATGCTTTAGTATTTCAAGAAAGGTAAAAACACAATTGAAGCACAAAGTTAGATTTGTGCAGTGTATGGAGAAGGTGAGGTGACTGAGAGAATGTGCCAAAAGTGGTTTTCGAAGTTTTGTGCTGCAGATTTCTCACTGGATGATGCTCCACAGTTGGGTAGATCAGTTGAAGTTGAGAGCAATTGAATAGGGACACTAACTGAGAACAATCAGTGTTAAACCACGCAGGAGATAGCTGACATACTCAAAATATCCAAATCAATAAAGTTATTGGTGAAAATGAAAAAAAAATGCATCCTTTATTTTATGGGGAAAATGTATGAACTTTTTGGCCAGCCCAATATTTCATAGGACAAGTAACCTAGGTTGTGAGGGGATTCCCTCTGGGCTGACCTAGCTCCTCTGAGACAGAGACCTGAAACCCAAACCTGACAAGGCAGTGTGGATGCATTTCAGACTTCTTGGCACCAATTACACAGTCGCATCTGGCTGCTCCATGTTCTAATCTACCAGCTTGTACAGCTTTGTCAATCAAAAGAAAAAATAATCAATATTCAGGCTCATGCTGTAAGTTTTATTTCTAGTGTGTTTCTGAATGATGTTAGAATAGCATCAGGAAATGTTCCCAGATCACAAGTATGTTCTATGACAGTCCTTTCTGAACTTCACCACTGATCATCTGTGGTGGATGTCTTGGTAAAGAAGACATATTTTCTGGTAGAGACAGGTTTCTGGTTTTATTGGCTGTGTTTGGGAAATTAGGATGGAGGGAAAGGAGAAAGACATGGTGCTTAAAAGTTGAAGCTCATTGGGGAAGAATGGCTAGTGAAGTTGTGTAATAAAGAGAAAAGTAATAGAGAAGAGTTAAAGAGAAAGTGAAGGAACTTTGGCAAAATTCCAAGTTGGGGTGAAATACTCAATATTTTGGCCTCTAAAGATCATTTTGTAATTATTAGGTGGAAAATTCAGTTGTTATGAAATGTAATTATTGCTTCCTAAGGAATGAGGATTTGGAGAGTGCAGATGGAAGGAAAAACACCCCAGTTTGCAGGAAATGTTGACAACAGGGGAAATTATATAATATACGTATATTGCCAGAGTTTGCAACTAAGAGTAGGATCAATGCCCAAGTCTAAAAGGTAGACATCCAAGCCAGAAATTCTGAAAGGCTCTCCCTCATCCCATGTTAATTGCAGATTAACATATCTCTAGCAGAGGGAAGCTCCCACTTTTTCAACCTTCCCCACTGCTACAGTGCAGCCAATGTGTTTATGCTTCCAGGTAGAGTGTTGCCAACTCTCTGCCAGGGGAGTGGCTGGGTTGCCAACTGGCTAGCAATGTCACATTGCACCTCAATGGTAGCTAATAAAAATGCTGAGGGGGGAGCACTTTCTTTGCAGTGGAGTCATGTTCCATGCTGCATTTGTGAATTTCATGGAAGAAGCACCTTACCTGGACATTGCTGAGATTTCATAATTCTGAGCTGCAGTAATTATGACAAAGTGTGTGGGTGGCAAATCAATAATTTTCCAGAAAAACTGAGTAACACTCCACTACACATTGAACTTTTTAAAAAACAATTACTTTCCAGTGGTTTAGAGGGAAAAGGAGCCAAAAGCAATAGTAATATGCTCCATCCAGATCCTGTTATCTGCCACCGGGGACACTAATAGCGTTTATAAATGCTGAGGGCCAGTGTTTCCTATTATTAGGATCACTTTGAGCTTCATTCTCCAGCTCTTGCACAGACTTCCTGCCCTATCATGCTCACATTGTTGTTCATCTGATGCTTTTACATTGTCTCGCTGCTGCTCTCTAGGCTTCTGGTGTCGGATTCTTGATGTGGGATTCACAGTTAAATGAACCAAAAATGTAGAGTCATTACTTTCTGCCTTTTTATCTCCAGTGGCTTGTGTAACACTGTTTTTGTTTGTTTGTTTGATATTTACAATAGAAATATTAGATTTCAACAAGGAAAAAAAGATATGAATAATATTGTGAAGATCTCTGAAGGGGAAGAAACATTCAAACCTGAAATTTTCAACTGTGATTCCCATTGTCAAAAAACAGGGGAACAAAAGCAATCAGTGGAAAATCTAATAAGTTTTCATTCTTCAGCCTTTTCATTAAGAAGTGTTGGGTATTTCTTAAATCACTTTTTGTCGTAAGCAGATGACTTTGATGGGTGTTTTAAAATTTTCACACAATCAACAACTCATCTGGAATTTATATTAATCCCCAAATTATTATGCACAGATTGTATGTAATCAATGGCCAGGGTCAAATGTAAGAACTGATAGAAACATCTGATATTATCTAACTCAAGTTTTCTATTTGATAATTCAGCCAGCTTAAAACCAGAAAGAAATTATGCATGCCCAATATTTCCAAGTTCAATGTAAGCAGAGTAAGAGGTGCTTACTTCCAAAGTCAACATTTCCCCCAACAGTCCAGTTAAAGATGGCACTGCAAGTACCAGTGCACCCCAAAAACTCATATACAAAAATTGTAGCTTGGACTCAGAAATACTTAGTCAACTAAAATTATTTTATTTTTGCTTTGTTTGCCAGAATCCTCTCGTGAGTTTGTAAGATCTCATTCCAGCTTCCAATGTGGACAGTTTGTGAGCAATCAGAGCAGGAAGTTGTAATTTGCAGGAGCCAACACGGTCTCACTGAGAAGCGATGGTAGCACACCCATGTTGGAGTTCTCTTCTCCATGGTTCCTACATTGGCAGGTTAGAAGAAAATTGTGGTCATACTAAGTCTGCATTTTAGAAAGACATTTGATGAAAAATCTCTCAATATCCTTATGAATAAGATAGAAACATAAATGATAGATAAGAGTATTAATTGGTAGATGCGAAGTATATTTTCAAGTTAATGTTATAACAGTCTCACTGCTCTTAAGGCATGTCTTAAAGAAATTAGCTTTCTTTTCTGTGATTTCAGAGCATGACCAGAACCAATAAGTCAAAGTCAATGATATAATTTGATTGTCATAAAATATAATAAAATTTGCCCTGACTGGTGTGGCTCAATGGATTGTGTGCTGGTCTGCAAACCAAAGGGTCTGGTTGGATTCCCAGCCAGGGCACATGCCTGGGTCATGGGGCTAGGTCCCCAGTGTGGGGTGCACAAGAGGCAACCACACATTGATGTTTGTCCCCCTCTCTTCCTCTCTCCCTTCCCCTCTCTAAAAATAAATAAATAAAATCTTTAAAACTTTTAAAAACATATAATAACATTTCATAATATAACATTCTGGTGAATTATCTGTCACCAGAAGTATGCAGTGAAAGAGATAAAAACAAAAAAAGAGAGATACAAACCTATACATCACAGAAGTTAGAATAATCTAGTACAAGAATTCTCAGAACATTTTCTGTCAATATTTCTTACAATTCTTTAAAATTACTGAAGATCTAAAGAAAGCTTTTGCTTATGTGCATTATATCTACTGATGAAATACAACTTAGAAAGTTTTAAATTATTAATTTTAAAATAATAATAGTATACTTATATGTTAACTAGATTTATGAAAATATGTATTTTTGTTAAAATTTAGTGAGAAGAGTGGCATAATCTTATGTTTCTCTGGTTTAATAGAAGAGAGTGGATTCTCATGCCTGCTTCTCATTCAGTCTGTTGAGATATATGGTTTTCTTTGAGGCTAAAAAAAAAATAAACACTTCACACAGATATGTAGTTTGAAAGGTGGCAGTGATGGTGATGGTGGTATTTTAATTGTTCCTTCAGGTGATTGTGAATATGTGAACAACCAGCAAAGTTTCTTAAAGGGTAACTGCACTGTGGATTTTGAAACCATAGCAACCAAGCTTTTCATATCTATTATATTACAAGGCGTTGACTGGTCTTGTTTGCACTTTGATCTTTTACCCAAACTTCCTGGATTGATGTCATTTGGAAAATATAGGTTGACTGAGTTATATACATCCTCTAAATATTGACAAATTTTATTATACAATATCAAAAACATTTAATATCACTTATCTAATTGAAAAATATTTAAATATTGGAAGCTGTCAAGTGCAGTGATGGGCAGTCTTTAAAAATTCTGATATTTGTCTAAAAATTCAAGTTATTGACTCACAAATAGTTTCAGATGTTGTTGTTTTGGTTGATGTTGTTTTACGTGGCAGGCTCACTTTGTTAATTTTGGAGACAGTGCTTTGTTAAGTAGCCACATCTGAAAAACTGTAGTTTCTCAGTTGTTTTGTCAAATGAAAATGGGTGCTGTGAAAAAGCATCTGGTTCAGCTCGCAGTTGTGCAAGTGTTTTTACTTGACACAATGTACTTTATGTAAAAGAAGCACTCTCTTTGTATTTCACATTTTTTATCACATAGAATACTTAAAATGTGTTAATTGAAAGTCAAGATTAAATAAAATTAATAATATCTGCTGCTTCATTAAGGATGATCTTAAGTGAAATGGACACGGCATGTGAGTTTGAAATACAATAACACTAATTTAGTGTATTGCTGAGGCCTTGGTTCCTACTAAGCATCATCATTCTTACCCACAATTGCTCTTCACCATCAGTGAAAATGTCAACTCAGTGAAAAAAGCCCATAATGTCTTACTATCCTTATAAACATACTTTTGACCTTGTGAAATCCTGAGATGGTCTGAGACACCTGCAATGTTCCACAAACCACATTGGAGAACCACTAATCTGGTGATGAACGGCACAGAGTCCAGATTAGACTACTTTGTTTTGAATTTTGAATCCACTATTTACAAGTTGTCTGACCTTGGGCAACGTACACATTTCTGAGCCTGTTTCCTCATCTATGGAGTGGGTACAGTCAAAATAACGATCACACAGGGTTGTGTGAGCAATTAAGGAGACACCGTTACAACCCAAGCAGCACATCACTTGACTATACCTGATGTATTTTGACGTATGTTACCACCATAGTGATAATGACCCAGTTGTTTCATTGTAAAAGAGAGTTAGGTTGTGTGGTTTTGACTCCTTAGAAGACAGAATAAATTCTTTAAAATACTCAGTGCTGAGATTCTATGATTATGTTTGATTTGTAAAAATTATCACCGCCATCATCACAAAACTAATATGTAGCTGATACTGTGAGGTGGGGGTTAAATCTCTTCCACCCAAAGAAAGTCAACCCAGATAAACAGGCTAACTGAAAAAAATAGTAGTCAGCATGATGTGTAAGAATGACTGCAAACCTACCCCTTCCAACCATTGTGCTGTGTAGAAAAGCCTCCTGTATAAAAGTATAGTGCGGACTTTTGTCCTCTTCCTTTTTGCAGTGTTCACAAGGGCTGTGAACCCTGAGTGCCTGGGTTTGAACTCCAGCTGGGCCTCTTACTAGCAGTGCAGCTGTGAGCATTTTACTTAAGCACTCTGAACCTCAGTTTCCTCACCTGAAAAAGGAAGAAAACGTTTGCATTTATTTCATGAAACAGGTGTGACGACGCACATTTATAAAGTGCCCAGGACCGTGCCTAGTACGGAATAGGTGTTCAAGAAAAGTTCTCAATTTCCTTTGCCCAAAAACCCACCAACAAACTTTAACACCTAATGGACAACACATATAATTCACATTTTTGTGTGCTATCCTAGGCTTGAGATTTCAAAGGTAAGTGAACTCATTATATGTCCTTTGAGGTTTTTAATGTCAAAATGTAAAGGTGGCTGTCCATGAATTGTCAGTGTAGACTACAAAACTACCTGAAAGATATGGAAGGAAAAAAGGTAATATATTAAAATATTTAGCAGTAAAGCAAGAGTACTGACCAAAAAATATATGCCGGTTCTGAGGGGAGCGGGGACTTGAGGCTTCGGCAGGCATTAACCATCCGCCAGTCGGCTCATAGGGTATTTAACCAAGTAGAATGACCAAGTAGAATAACGCTTTCTCTGGACTCTCACTATATGCATGTCAGATAATTCGTTTCAGAAGGAATGATAAGCAAGCTCCGAATGGCTGCCGATTAGTTTGTTTTGTTTCTTCTCATTACTAGGAAGGGAATGATTTCCAGAGTGAAGTGAAGAAGTTCAGGGAATTGAGCACAGGAATTATATTCCCAGCTTCTCATGAACTTGTAACAGGCCAAGTAACTTAAAGACCCAGCCTATATTATCTATCACCAAAGACAAAGAGTGCACCCCTGGTGCAACTAACGTTTATAACTCAGAGCCAAACTATCTATTTCATTGTGAAGCTGGGATTATGAGAGTGAGGAAAAAAACACCATAACTGAAAATGACAGAATATCATCTTACTCCATTTAACTAGAGTTGGGGAGCTTTTGGATCATCAAAGGTAACTTAAAATAAAAGAAGAGAAAAACTGCTGTACTCCTGTGAGCAGACACTGCGGGAGCAATATATCTACGGAGCCACCAGCTGAACTAGATCCTCTCCTGCCACTCATCAAAAGCCTTGGGAGGTCTCTTCCTTTGCAAAATCCCCTAAGCATTTATCCTCACAGAGGCAGAAAGAGTTCAGCTGGGTTTTTATTTTTGTTTTGTTTGTTGCTGTTGTTATTGTTGTTTTTCTTTTTTAATCCCACAAGGAGTCAGAGGTATTGGCACTTAGCCAATCCTCTTTTAATTTGCTCACTGAGAAAATTCGATTGAGACATCATTAAAAGAAAAGAGAAAGGCCAGGCACCGTTTGTCGAGTCTGTCTTTGAACTATCACCGCATTTCAAGGGATTAAGTGATGGGCAGGATTACATTTTCTTGTTTCTGCCTAAGCTTCTGTAAAAGAACACACAATTCTTTTTTTTTTTTTTAAATTAGAAACCTAGAAAAAAGATATATCTATATGTATATCTCTCTATAAATTACTTATTAGCCATGTGTACCCCTGGAGCCCTTCTCTTGTCAGTAGATGCCCAATAAAGCAACACCCTAGTTCTATTCTCAGAGATGATTCAGTTTGGAAACCCCTAGGGAAAATCAGAGTCATGAATGAAGGATGCCAGTTAAAAACTAAGGATTTCTGAAAAGAGATTGAAAGACAGGTAGAGCAAAAATTACAACAAACTTTGAAGCCAAGAGATGAGAGTGACTCAAAATTCAGACTTTGGTGATTTTATGCAAGTACTTAAACTCTGGAGTTTCTGTTCACTGACATATCAAATCAGAATAACACTACTTTACGGGCGTTTTATAATTAAATATTTGATTTATATCAAGAGTTTGGCAATGTAAAGACATTTCCTGACACTTTGCTTCTCTCTCTTCACATGGACATGGTCAGGTTCAGATGCTTTTGTCACCAGGCTGTCAGGGCTGGAATCTCACATCCGCCACCTCCTACATGCCTGACTTGGAAGACGGTACTGCACTTCTTCAAATCACTGTTTTGCTCAGATGTAGCTTAATGTATCCTACATAAAAGGGTTTTGGGGAGGACTAAATATAGTATTGGGCAAAAAATGCTTGCAGAGGTTCAAGGAGAGAACCAACACTGCATCAATATAGCTCATGTTGTTACTATCTACTGAAGAATCTGGAGGCAACCATTGGTCTGGCTTTTACATCACAAGTATTTTTGAAAAATTGACAATGTTCTATTTTTGTATTGGTAAATTTTGTATTTTTGCCCTTGCATTTTAATCACTTATGTATTTTATAGTTAAGGCTGTTCAAAGGAACTACTGAATATTGCTCTATAAATAGTATAAACACATACATGTGTGATATATATTATTTATTATATGATAGTATATGTAATTATATTATATAATAGTATAAACGTATATTATATATTATATACAACATATAATATGTATAATTAATTATTGCAAATACTCCTGTTTTCAAGGCTACTGAGAATGATTACATTTAAACTCTAACCATTGTTCTTGTTTTATTGTGCTGGGGCATTAAAGATGGAGAATTGCTTTTTATATTCATGAATTATACAATAGTTTTTTATATTCATATATTATCCCTATAGTTTATTTACCATGTCTGCAGCCTCAATTCTATTTCTATTTAATTTGAACTTGTCATCTTTTATTTTTTCTATTTAATTTTATTTTTTCTATTTAATTTATTTTTACTGATGTTCAAGTACAGTTGTCTCCATTTTCCCACCACCACTTTCCGCCCCACCTATCCCCACCTCCCACCAGCAATCCTCCCTCCCTTTGGCTTTATCCATGGGTCCTTTATACATGCTTCTTGACAACATTTCCCCTTCTTTCTCTCCTTATCCCCCTCCCCCACTCCACTCTGGTTACTGTCAGTTTATTCTTTATTTCAGTGTCTCTGGTTATAACTTGAGTGCTTGTTTGTTTTGTTGATTAGGACCTATAAGTTGAATGAACTTGTCCTCTTTTTAAAAATATATTTTATTGATTATGCTATTACAGTTGTCCCATTTCTCCCCCATCATTCCCCTCCACCCTGCACACCCCCTCCGACCCACATTCCCCCCCTTTAGTTCATGTCCATGTGTCATAAGTTCTTTAGCTTCTACTTTTCCCACACTATTCTTGCCCTCTTCCTGTCTATTTTCTACCCACTGTCTATGCTACTTATTCTCTTTACCTTTCTCCCTCTCTCCTCCTCCCACTCCCCTGTTGCTAATCTGCCATGTGATCTCCATTTCTGTGCCTGTTCTAGTTGTTTGCTTAGTTTACTTTTGTTTTAGGTGTGGTTGTTAATAACTGTGAATTTGCGGTCATTTTACTGTTCATATTTTTATCTTCTTTTTCTTAGATAAGTCCCCTTAACATTTCATATAATAAGGGCTTGGTGATGATGAACTCCTTTAACTTGACCTTATCTGAGAAGCACTTTATCTTCCCTTCCATTCTAAATGAAAGCTTCGCTGGATAGAGCAATCTTGGATGTAGTTCCTTTTCATGACTTGGAATACTTCTTTCCAGCCCCTTCTTGCCTGTAAGGTCTCTTTTGAGAAATCAGCTGACAATCTGATGGGAACTCCTTTGTAGGTGACTGTGCCATTATCCCTTGCTGCTTCTAGAATTCTCTCCTTCATTTTAATCTTGGGTAATGTAATTATGATGTGCCTTGGTGTGTTCCTCCTTGGGTCCAACATCTTTGGGACTCTCTGAGCTTCCTGGACTTCCTGGGAGTCTATTTCCTTTGCCAGATTGGGGAAGTTCTCCTTTATTATTTGTTCAAATAACTTTTCCACCTGTTGCTCTTCCTCTTCTGGTACCCCTATAATTCAGATGTTGGGACATTTAAAGATGTCCTGGAGGTTCCTAAGCCTCTCCTCATTTTTTTTGAATTCTTGTTTCTTCATTCTTTTCTGTTTGTTTGCTTGTTTCTTCCTTCTGGTCCACTCCATTTATCTGAGTCCCAGTTTTCCTCCCATCACTATTGGTTCCCTGTCAGTTTTTCTTCATTTCACTTATTGTAGCCTTCATTTTTTCATCTAATTTGCAACCAAAATCAACCAATTCTGTGAGCATCCTGATCACCATTGTTTTGAACTGTGCATCTGATAGGTTGACTATCTCTTGGTTGCTTAAATGAATTGGCTCTGGGGCTTTGATCTATTCTCCTGTTTGAGCCATTTTTTGTTTTTGTTTTTGTTTTTGTTTTTGGTCTGGTCACAGCTGTTACCTATGAGGGGTGGAGCCTTAGGTGTTCCCCAAGGTGGGGCAGCCCAGTTGCTGGGTTGTGATGCTGTATGTGGGGGCACGGTCCAAAATGGAAAAATAGTGCTTGCTCTATTCTCTCCCGGATTCGAGTCCCTTCCACCACTTCCCTTTCACCTGGATTATCTGCACACAAATGTGGGACCACCTGGTCAGCCAGCCACCTTGCTCGACCTCACTGGGTCTGCCCGTTGCCACCCCATGCCCAGGGTCCGCTAGCCACTGCCTGTGTGCCTGGGATCTGCCAGCTGTGGCTGCCTGTGTGCCCAGGTCTGCCAACCTCCATATTCTTTTAACCATATTCACCAATTTTATTTATTTTGTTACATCTGTTTTATAGTTTGTGTATGTGTATAACACACATTACTATTATGAAAAATGTATACATAATTTATTTGAGAATAGATTACATTTATCATACTTCTTTACCCCTTGATTCAAAACTACAATAGTTATCAAGTTCAAGATATTTAATATTGACAGAATAATGTTATTTCATCTGCAACAATATTCTTGTTTAATTGTTCCAAAATGTCATTTATAGTTTATTTTTATAACTTCAGTATTGTATACATTCCAGTATCGTGAACAAAAATTGCATTCATTTGTCATGTCTTTTTGGCTTCTCATATTGATTTTTAATAGTTTACTTTTGAGTCTTCTCAATTACACATGATTTTCAAGAGCAAGATAATATGTATTTTATTATAATTCTTTCACCTCTTAGCATGGTAAATGATACATAGAATTTACTTACTATGTGTTCATCATGAAGGAATAAATAAATCAATGAGAAAGACTGGAACAAAAATCTATTTGAACAGATTTGACAGATCTTCACTAAAACAGCAACATTATCCACCAGAACCACAAAAATAAACAAACAAAATAATACTACAGAAGATCTTTGGGATTCCATGAAGAAACATGCTGGGGCATTTGTGAATCATTCCAGCCTTTTATTCTTCCTTTTCTCTCATTATATGTATAGCAGAGGATGGAACTGCAAGTGGAGAACAGCACATACACAGGCAAAGTAGAGGAGGTTGGTTGGCGTCCGGTGCCAGCTGGATAACTCCTGTGCCCCTGAGCATTAGCCGCATTTACATTCGGGGCCTTCAGAGTGGTGTTTGAAAATTGCAGCTGCAACTGTTCAAATGTCAGGTGTTACAAATCTGTTTTATAAAGTTTAATTAGAGAGCATTGTGCAAAATATATGAGAATGTCTCAAAGTTTCTTGTTGGAATTAGCTGGAAGCATAGCTGTGAGAGCCAAGAAGAATGCATGCACTGATATTTGAGCAAGAATTAAAAAACTGGAAAGAGAGACAGGAAGCACAGAGGAGAAAGAGAATGAGATGAGGACAACTCGGGCTACAACCAGTAACGGCAGGAACACAAGCTAGATGGAAGCATGTGTTGAGTACGGTTATGAGTCCTCTTAGGTTTCACAGTGGGGCTTAGAATCATGACTGGGGATAGAGAGCTAAGCTGTCCAGCATTGATGTGATAAGCAACACTGAGTTATTAAAGGTTTTAAATAGGTGTTTATTTGATAGAATGGTGCTTCAGTTAAGTGGAGGTGAATCTATCTTCTAGGAAGAATGTAGTCCATTGCTATTTTATAAAACATAAGGCACAGTAGAAATGGTATTTTGAACCCTTACATCAATATTCTATAGCTCATTTACATGGCTGTGATACTATTCTTCTAATGGATGTTTCATAGCTATTAAAACTTAAGGGAAAATGGTTTGGGGTTATAATTTTAATGGTAAATTGGTTAAGACCTTTGAGATTTTCAGCTTTATCCAAAGCTGAATATCTGCAAACTACAGGAAAAGAAAGAGGAAAAAAAAAATCCTTGACTTTGTTACCATAGTTACAATGAAGCGCTTTCTCCCCCAACCCCCATTAACTGAAAAACAAAACAACAAAAACAAAAAGGGAGATAAATTTATCTTCTAGTCAGCAATAACTTGGGGGAAGAAAATGCAATAGATTTAGAACTATGTGAATTTTAATGACTGGCTCATTCTTTCTGAAATGTGTACAAGGAAGGGGAAAAGTGTATATTTTAAAATACAATGGTGAAGACACTGACTATTATTGTTTGCTTGCCAAATAAGCCCATTAGGAAAGAATCCTGAGAACTATTAGCAGGACACAAGACCCCTTGTATTTTCCCCCTTACTGTCTTCTTGTTCTCTCCTGCAAAAGCAGGCAAGGCTGGAATCCCATTAATGAGTGTCAGCAAAATTGGATGGATATTTCCAGATTTCAGACCATCAATTGTCATGACAATTTGATATGGTTCTTTAGGGCAGACATTGCCTAATTATCACACCAGCTTATTTCTTTGTTGGAGTAGGGTAGTAGTAGGGTTCAAACAGCTTTTCCTGTGAGAGTTGATGATTCTGTCTGTTCTCCCATGGTTTTTGTTATAATCCAATCGATACACAGATAGCCACATCATCTAGTCTTTCTAACTTCTTACAAGGTAAAATTCAATATACCATCTCTTCTGTCATTCACCTTTCTTTTATTGCTCTGACCATATATACACACTGCATTTGAACTCAGGAGAACTGAAGACCAGCTTATTCGACTGGAACCTGCTTATATGCAGGGTCTGGCATAAGTAATGCCCCTGTTTTATTACCATTTTTAGTGCAAAATCATAAGCATGTAATTCTGTAACATGACAATATCACACTCAAGCATATCACGTAACATTTTAGGTGAAATGTTCAAATTGCTGTCCATGTTGTGCAAGGCATTCATGCACCCGCCCAGCCACACTCAAGCAGACCCTTCTTGTGGTGGGCCCTGTATATGCTGTGTCTCTTCATTTCTTTCTCTCCTGTGCATCAGTGTAATTTTGTTAGGACTGAACATATCCCATCCCAATAATCTCATTGAATATCTTCTTCTCCATTAGGTGGTAAGCTTCTTCTTTATGAGAAAGTACTTTCCAATAAGGTGACCACTTGCTACATGTGACTCTAAGTTAGAATTTATATAATAAAATTAAGTTTTCTTCAGTCACTCTAGCCACATTTCACATGGTCAATAGTCACATGTGGCTAGTGGTTACCATATTGGGAAGAAATTATGTAGAACATGTCTGTTATTCCAGAAATTACAGTTGGATAATTCTGACCCAGATGTTTTCTACTTAAAAGGTGGTCTACCCAGCAGCACTATCAGCTCCTACTACAAGTGCAGAATTTTGAACCCTACCCACAAACCTGATCTGCATCTGATGATGTTGACAGAGACATTCATATGCACATTGAAGTGTGTAAACCACTGGTCTAGGTAGAGTTATAGTATGCAGCCAGTGTTTTTGAATGAATGATAAATTAAATGAATACCTTACTTATTTTTACATACAAGGAAAAAAAGAAGTCCTTTGATTCCTGTGATTTGGAGATTGATTTGAGAGAAGGAGAGAGGGGATGTGGCAAGGAGAGTGAGGGATAAAGAAATTTGGATTTGTTGTTCCACCTGTTGATGCATTAATTGGGTTATTCTTGCATGTGCCCTGACCAGGGATGGAACCTGCAACCTTGGCATATTGGGGTGATGTTCTAATCAAATGAGCTGCCCCACCAGGGCCCATGATTCAGTTTTAGATTAGCACCACCAATTTCTACTTAGCATCCTTATTTCCCTTTCAATGCCACTGTATTTTTTTAGGGAAAATAAATACAGGATTAGGCTACTTAAAATATATAGTTGATATATGACTGAATGAAGTATTTTACACTTCTCAGCCACTGTTTCAGGGTTCTTATTCATCAAAATATATGAGCATGTCTCCATACTCTCTATCTACTATTTCTTAGCTATTGTTTCTAGGAGTGACAGTCATGGTGATGTTTCCAGGTGCCTAAAGAGAAATACTGAATGATTTATCCAGAAATATTTGTGGGAAGTTAGTCATTGAAACTGACTGACCTCCGTTGTGAGGAATTGAAATTTGCTTGAATAGAGAACTGCAGGGTGTATCATTTTTTCCCTCATAAGTGGAAAAAAGACATGTCAGGGAAAATTTTTGTTCCTTTGAAAATATTATAGATATTAACCTCCAATGTCTTTTGTATAAATACTTTGCTAAGCTGAATGGACTGCCTTTAAATAGATTGTTAGGGGAAAATCCTTGATACTTATCTGTATTGATATTATCACCTTGCTTAATAGAATATTATAGCTTACAGATTTTTTAAATTAATTTTTGTTTTTGTACTACTTGATTTATCTCCTTTTGCTTGGTTAGGTACATTGGGTTTATGTGTGTTATTATTGGAGTTTCTAGGTGACAGTCCATTTCTTATATTTTGAGGGAAGATCTCCAAATAGTATTTTGAATATGCATGTGTGTGCATATATGTATGTGTAAGTCATTTACTGTGCTGGACAAATTTTGTGTCTGGACACTATCCTTGTCCCACCTGGAGCTGGAGAGTGGAGAGAGACAATGAGACAGTACAGAGGCACAAATGAAAAAATTCTCCTGCAGAAAGTAGGAATTAATACAGATGCTTGTCACATATGGGTTTACCAAACCACAAATATTACAAGATGGTTTTAGTCTCAGCTCACCTATCCACTAGCTATGTGACCTCGGGCATGTCATTTAACCTCTTTTGGCCTTTATTTCCTCAGATGTAAAATGGACATAGTAATACTTTCTCATGGGATTGTTATAACAACTAAATAATTTAGTATAAGTTAGATGCTTTGTTTCTGACTTACACCAGTGTTCTTATTTATTATTTAGGCTGTGGTCACTCTGAGCACAAAGCTCACACACTAATAGGGTATGCCCAGTCTAGGCATTTACATAAACTTGAAGATGTTCTTTAATTGAGCACCTTTTGAATATGTGAAAGAAGCTATAAAGTATGAATAACCCCTTGTTATATAAAGAAGACTATAAACAGCTTACTATAATTTAATAGTTAAGGATCTAGCATAAACTATTATGATCTATACTACATTTTGCCACGTATAATGTGTACTTTTTTTTACCCAAATTTTTGAGGGAAAAATAAGGATGAGCATTATACATGGGCATAATGATTACATACCATGGGTATAACAATCCCATGTATACTATGCACAAAAATGTGGGTGTGCATCAGACATGGTGAAATACGGTAAATGATTAGGCTCTTAATCTGTTTCATCCTCATGTGGGGACTGGCCATAACCCATAACTACTCTGATGTAAGGAAGTCTCAGTTCTTTATCCATCTAGATACAATTATTTGCCTAGTTTTTGTTTGTCTGATGTTTACTGAAGTTCTTCTATAAATTCTGAGTTCTTGTGTATACATCTCAGAAACAACTGCACAGTCCAAGCTAGGGACTCTCACTTTCTGTTCTGCTCCAGAATGCACAATTAGTATTACTGTTTCTAAAACTGTTGCTCTCACCTCAATTCATTATAGACACCTTTTTTTTCTTTTAAATTTACTCTTCAAGTTGCCTTGTTTTTTTCTGCAGCAAATGCAGATAATTAATACCCCTTTGACAAGAACATGCTCTTCCAGCCCAGGAGAACATCTGTCCTTCACCTTTGGCCAAGTCAAGACATTTCCTGTGTACTTCCATTAAATGCCCCCTTGTCCAAAGGAACTGGTATCATTCTCATTTCAATATTAGGAAGGTAGCAAACGGTTCCAATCACAATGGCATATATGCAAAAATACATCATTATATTATCACCGATAACTTGAATGAATGGCTTTGTGAGCTAAATTCATGTCTGTGAGAGTTACAGCACAGCCCTTCATTTCAACCAGATGGGACTTTCCTTTGTGAACATGATATTCAAATGCCACCTACCCCAGCTCTGGAATTTTTAGGAAACTAGTGAGAACAGCAAAATTTTCCTGTCACTAAGGAACTGCATAAAATGTTTTATTGATTTCCTTACAATGGGAAGATGTCATGTTTCTCCAAAGAGAAGTAGGTAAATATAAAAATGACTAGAATAGTTATATCAAAAAATACAAAGACCATCCAACCCTGCTGTTTTAAAGATTAGATGGGAGGAATGGATATTTAAAAATTGAATTCCATGTGGATCTATGCAAGCAACATACTTTCTTGTGAAACACAGAAAATGGCAAAATTGTTTATTGTGATTTCAAGAGAGAAACTTTCCATCTGTCTTTGCTTTCACATCATACGTGGTTACGATCTGTCAGAGACATTTACTGTCAGTAAAAGTTGGTAAGGATGTATTCAGTCTTCCCAAACTTTTGTTCACAGTGAGGATACTTAAAATCCTACTTCCAAGATATAGAAGGCAATAGAATGTTCATGGATGTCAATAGTTAGCACGTGGTCTACATTGGAAAAGGAACAGAGGCACCTCTGGAATTTGAACTAAGATCTGGTTTGCCAAAATTCTGTATTCTTACTAAAAGGAATTTTAATTAATTTAGTTATGCATGCATTTTGTCACTCATTCATTGATTACATATATATGTGTATACTCAATATAGTCAACTTATATATGAGTACATATACAAATATATTTATATGCATGTGATGGCTTAGGAAGAGTATCTCTGAGTAAGCAACTAAGCTGAGAATTAAAGACAAGGGTTAATCAAGTAAAGATTTAGGGGTCAGAGGGGAGAATGTGCAGATTATTCCAGGAAGAAGAAATACAATATTAAAAGATTAGAGTTGTGGTTAAGTATAGTGAATTCATGAAAGTGAAATAAACAGAGAATGGCTGAAATCAGGGAGTGAAAGGAAAGAGGAGAATGAGATAAAGTTATAGCAGAGTTTATCAGCTTCAGCACTATTGACATTTTAGGCCAAGTAACCCTTTCTTTTGAGAAAGCTGCCCTATGTATATAAAATATTCAGCAGTATCCCTGGCCTCTACATACTAGAAACCAGCAGCATACTCTTGTCCATTTATAACAATCAGAAATGTCTCCAAACATTGTCAAATACCCTGTGAGCTGCAAAATCTACATCCAATTAACAACTAGAGGAGAAGATCAAAGAAAAAACAAAACCTTACCCTTGTTTGCCTTATCATAAACCTTGCAAGGAATTTAAAGGTTTATTTTTGGAAAATGGAATACCATGTAGGGTTTGAAGTCGGAGGGTGATGAGATTTGTTCTGAAGAAAATTGCCCTGATTACATTGTGAGCCTGTGAATTGTTGAAAGATAAGAGGGGATTTGGGGATCAGCGGAGAGATCAGTGCAGTAAGACATGAAAGAAACAACAATGACTCAGACCAGAGCGATGGGGAGAGAGAAATTGAGAGAAGAGGGCTATCTGGGTCACGGGTAAAAAAGGCTGAGTTTAGTGAGAGATGCAGTGTAGCCTTTGGGACAGGAAGGAATTAGGTTGTCCATTCCCATATTTCAGGTCACATTTCAGTGTTGCTCTTTTATTTCTTCACCTTTCTCCTGTATGCCTTTCACAAGCTTTCTGCCTTACATCTTTCCGCAGTCCTTCCATCATGTCCTCTGTATTTATGTGGGTGCCTCACTTGGACAGTCAGCAGGGATATTAGCATTTACTGAAATAATAAACACTTGGATTTAAAAAATAGATGTTTTTATCAGGAGAGCAATAGTTGAGTTGCATTTGGGATTTGGTAAGTTGTGAGGGGCTTATGAGATGGCCAAAAGGAGTGACAGAGCGGCAATAGGATGTTGGGTGGGCTGACAGTGGAGGGATGGAAGCATTGTCTTATTGGACCTTAACTCATTGACAAGGGGAAAACTTTTACAATGTCAGATACAATATAGACATGGTGCCCCATCACTTACTATGCAGAAATCACTTGATAGAGAAAGAACGAAAAGAAATCTTACCAAGCACTCTATAAACATACTGGGAAAGCACAAATTGAGTAGTAGATATTTGACTGGAAAACTAGTGGTATGCAAACTTAGACTTGAGTACAAGAATCAGTGCCAAACTGACTACTAGGGCACATGTTTATTAGAGTTGATTTCTCTTATGGTTATCCAATCATTTCTTCTGAAGTCTTTCTTCTCTGCTCTATTTTATCATGCCATTAATTTAATAATTGGAGAAATAAAACACTGTAAGTCTCTGCCAACCCACAGAAAATTACATTTTATTGGACGTTGAACACCCTATCAGTTGGATTCTGAAAACCGTATTTGGCATCACTAGTTTGATTAATTCCTCTCTCCATGCTCTGAAGCTTTGCTGCCCCTTGTTTCTGCCCTGCGCTGCCTCTGATAACCACCTGTGCCAGGTTTGTTGTGGGTATAGGGGTGGTGTGCGTGACATTAATGACTTGCCAACCTGCCCAGTCACTGAAAATACCCTCAAGCTAGGGTTTTCTTATTCTTGGAATCGTGGTTTATTCATATTTAAGGACCCCACTACTGTTGTATGAGTGATTACAATGGAAAATCTATCCAGACTCAATTCCTCCAATAGCCAAAGTGAAATCAAGAAAGTAGCAGACCTAACATTGATAAGTCAAGTTAGTTCACCTCCTGTAACCAAATAAACACAGTTCTTCAAACTGCTTTGGCTGAAGAACTGTGGAAATGACATGTGAGAGGTGATGGTATCACTTTCAGTAAACCAGTGCAGGTGGGATGTCACACGATGAAAGGCACAGGAATAAATGTGATCCGAGCCAAAGAGCATATAATTAATTGGCTGGATGGTAGTGATCTTTATGAATAAATTTGTAATGATTGTTTTCACTATTCCCGTTCAAGTTTGTGGGTAGCAGTTCCCAGAATATGAGTATCCCTTCAAAAACCAAGAGTGTCTCAGAAACCTCTATACCTTTTAGTAGCAGTAGTGGAAATATGACATATTACCTTAGGTTCAGCTCAGCAAATGTTGAAGTATTTGGACATTCTCTGTGATCTCAGGTAACTTAGAATTCTATAGGCGACATTGTCTACATAACCTCTTGAATCTGCTTGCACTGAATTCTAACTAACCCTGTTAAATCCTTGGGCCTCAGTTTCCTCATCTGTAAAATGGAGATAATGATGATGATAAGAATCCCATTCACAAAGTTGGGAGGATTAACTGGGTTTCTATAAGTGAAGAGTACCTACCACACAGAAAATGCTACATTGGAATTTGCTATTGTGGGTGGGTGGCAGCAGAACTAGCATGCACAGCTATAAGGCAGTTCAATGGCAGTTTCACCCAGGCATTTTCTCATGACACAGAGAGCCAGAGAAACACTTGAAATCTAGTCTTGGAACTAACAGATTATCACATCTGCTCCATTTTAGTGATCAAAGCAAATCCCATGGCTGAACCTAGTCAGAGTATAGGCAGGTCACCCCCCCCCCAACACATACACACACACACACACACATAGTAAAATAGCCCTGCAAAATTACAGAAGAGCAAAGAAGCAGGTTTCTTACTGCTATCTACCCAGTGCCTTTATGTAGAACACCAGGAAGTATATTAAGTTTCTCTTGGGATTATATTAAGCATGTAAATGCATGTGTGTCTATGGGAAGGTGCTGGGTAGAATGTGGAAAATCTTATTACTTTCTCTCATGCAAGTTGTGACATCACCCATAGAGTAGAAATCAAATCTTCTGTCTGCTTTGTTTAATGTTTGCATTTACAACAATGTATTGTAGATATTGATGTAGCAATAGCAAATAATCTGACATGACATTCTAACTCTCCACATGTAATGATTAAAGAAACATTGAATAATCAGAGGCTCTCCTAGGCTCCAGCACTTTCCAAAGATGATGTAACTAGATTCTGAGTCATCTTAAATTAAGCCACTGAAGTCTTCTCCCCCTGGTACCTGACCATGCTCATAGTAATGGTAGGAGGCCCTGCTATTTTCATGACATTACTGAGAGAAAACCTGTAAGTGGTTGAGTATTTAGGCTCTTCTCTCTGAATCTGACCCTGTTACAAGACCTTTGTTGTCCTTAACTTAATCAAATCTACAAAGTCCTGTTCACCCTGAAAGGTAACATATAAACATGTTCTGGGAATCAGGACAAAGACACCTTTTCATTATTTCACTTACTATAGACAAGATAATAAATATTTTAGACTTTGTAGGTCAGACAGTTTCTGTGGCAACAACTACACTTCGATGTAGGTGATATGTAAATAAATGAGCATGGCTGCATTCCAGTAAAACTTTATTTACAAAAGCAGGTACTTGTCAGGGTTTGACCCAATGGGCTACAAGTCTTTCCTAGACATACAAAATCTTATATGGATGTTCTATTTAAATTTTTTAATTTAATGAATTGAAAGAGAGAGGGGGAAAGAGGGGAAGAGAGAGAGAGAGAGAGAGAGAGAGAGAGAGAGAGAGAGAGAATATTTTCTCTTTGTTGTTTCACTTAGTTATGCATTCATTTGTTGTTTCTTGTGTGTGCCCTGACCAGAAATTGAACCTACAACCTTAGTGTATTGGAATGAGGATCCAACAAACTGAGCCACCCGGCTAGTACCAGATGTTCTTGAAATATATTTCTTATAATGTTTTAATAAAAAGATAGATAGATAGATAGATAGATAGATAGATAGTTAGTTTAGAGAAAGACCTTAAAAATTTTGGGGAATGGTGTTCTAAAAAAACATCCTATAAAATCAAAATTTTTCTCACTCATTCTTTCCACAACTAAATCCTATCCTCAGTATGAGATAAACATCCATTCTGCAAGTCTAACTCTTTCCATGGACCCCATATAGATGCAATCATGTAAATGGAACCTTAAAAATCACAATTGACTTCCTTTTACTCTCCATGCAATGTAGAAGTATTATAAGAATATTAATATCTGCTGATGTAAGACCGCTTGTGCATTTTTCAAAAGTTATAAAAGTTACAGAAAGGAAGAAATTATAAAATTAATATTAACATGTTTGCTTTCCTTCAATCTCTCAAACTCTGAAACCTAACAGTTTGGAACATAGAGGATAGACACCATGGAAGAAATGTTTGCAGCTCATCTTCTTGTCTCCTTGTAATACAATGGCATCTCAATGTTTCAAACAAAGTAAAACAACTCTGTCACCTGGGCTAATCATCTTTTGATTCTTGCCATGTGAATAGATTCATGATCCGACATTTGCTATTCTAGTCACAATAGCTTTTGTCTCTGCAATTCAATTTTCAGTGTCTCATGAATATAATACCTGCTCCATTATCAGAAAATTTGTAATAACTTATACAGCTGAATCTTTTCCAGATTTCCTGTTCATCTTAATCTTTCCACCCTTCCATCTGAGTATAGAGGATAGCCTTGTAAAAAGGCAAGTATATCCAACATACTCTCATCAAGTCTGTTTTCTGCCACTGTGTGCAAGAGTTACAAGTGGAATTTAGATAGAGAAATGGGAAGCAATAAGCAAAGAACATGTATGTCATCAGAACTCTTCGGGGAACTGTCCCCATGGGCAGGGTTATTACCTGTCTTTCCCTGGAATCCCCAGGCTCTTTTTCATTGCAGGAGCACCATCCAACACCTGATAAACCAGTGCCACATCCTAACAACCTCCCCATCTCTTCCCCTTTCAAAATCTGTGCTTCTTTTAAGTGAATAGCTATGTTTCAGAATGTAATTTGAGAGACACTCCACCTCTCAGCAATATGCGAGCAAATGAGATCTACCATGAGCCCAGCAAATATGTGCAAATTATCTGCCTTGTGTCACCAATATCTTTAGCTTTCTCCTATGCTAGAACATGCCCCATGAGACAGATATTGCAAAGAGAATATGGCACTTAATTTTCAGACACAGATAATAGGGGACCAATCATCTCGTATATCTTGAGGCCAAATTATGTTCTCAATACATAAAATAATCTCTTGGTTTTTCCACAGAATTGTTTCAGAAGTATTGAACAGTAATCACAGAATTTTAATTTTATACCTGTCTAGTTCATTATCATTTTACTGGAAAACACTCATTTCCTGTATATAAAATTACAAAATAAAAATAAAAGTAGTAAGTGTCAAATAAATGCACGTATTAAGTTTAAATTTGTAATTCTATGAGAACAAAATTTGAAATTAGCATTAACATCTAATTACTTGTTTTATATTGATTGTATATCAAAAAGGAAATCTGAATTCACCTAGATTAGAGTTTGGTGGTGAAACTTTTAAAATATTTTGTAATACAATTTTAAGATAAATTTTTGTTGTTGCTGTTCAAGTATAGTTGTCTCAATCCCCCCCCCCACCACTCCTACCACCCCCCAAACCTCCCTCCAACTCTCAGTCCTACTTCCCTTTGGCTTTGTCCATATGTCTTTCATATGTGTTCCTTGATGACCCTTCCCCTACTTTCCCCCATCATCCCCTCTGGTTACTGTCAGTTTGTTCTTTATTTTGATGTCTCTGGTTATATTTTGCTTGCTTGTTTGTTTTGTTGATTAGGTTCCACTTATGTGAGATCATATGGTTTTTGTCTTTCACCATTTTTAGATACTTTTTCATAGATATAATAATATAGAAGAGCTTTC
>PVKU01010903.1:0-47959 GCA_004027475.1 Anoura caudifer | reverse complement strand
TATGTGTTTAAAAAAGAGAAAAGTGAAGGAAAGGAAAGAAAGAAAAGAAGGAAAAGGAAATAAAAAAGTGAAAAGAGAATAAAGAAAAGTAGAATGAAAAAGAGAAAAAAGACAGGAAGGAGTGGTATGCGTCCGGTTTTTCAACGTCCACTGCAATTTTCGATAATCTGTTTTCAAATATGCTGTGTTTCTGGTGTCTCTTTGCTGTGCTGCTTTGAAAAATGTCCCGGTTTAAGACCAATGTGTGGGAGGCAGAGATGTACGTCCTCTTACCATGCCGCCATCTTGATCTCTGACTTCTTTTTGGATCTGTCTCTGATTTTCTCTTAGCTCCAGGTCCGGGGGTCGGTGGTCCAACTTTTGGCAACACCACCTGTATCTCCTCCCCTGCCTCTAGAGGGAGGTTCTTTTGCGATTGAGAGGGTGAGGTCTCTGTCTCGCCTAGAATGCACTGTTTAGTCTTTCAGGAAAATTGTGGGTGTGTTCTCTGTGCCCCTACACCTCCCCATTTAGTCTGTCCCAGTTTATTTCCAATAATGTATAGTTTTTGCTTAAATAGCTGCCTGTTTAAGGGGACCGGGGGCAATATGTGTAAGAGTGTCAGCTCTCTCCTTCTTGGTGTAGTCTATAGTTATGAGTACAAGGCAAGTCTGGATGGTGCCCTGGATCCCCCTTGTTGTACCCTTTTTTAACTTTCTATTTTGATGGCCTCAGTGAAATTGGGACCTAAGACCCAGTTTCCTTTGTCTCCCTGTGGGGAGTTCAAAATAGGCCCCTTTAGGCATTAACCTTGCAGTCTTACTCAAAGAGAAGAAAAGAGAAGAGAAGAGAAGAGAAGAGAAAAGAAGAAAAGAAAAGAAAAGAAAAGAAAAGAAAAGAAAAGAAAAGAAAAGAAAAGAAAAGAAAAGAAAAGAAAACCCTTGGTGGATATTAAGCCTGCCCAGCCAGTTTTGCAGATCTTCCCAGCTCCTGTAGGTGGTGGGGGGTTGGGCTCAGTTTTCCCTCTCCCATGGCTGCACCAAGGAAAGAGGCTCAGTCTGGGCTAACATAATCACAGGTGCTCAGTTTCCAGCCAACGCCCTTAGAACACTGTGTGGCCCACACTCTTAACTCTGCAGTTATGTCAGGTTGGTGCTGATAAACAACCTCGCTTTGCACCCCTTTGATCAATCTGCAAGGTGCACTGAGTGGGAGCAAATTGTGTCCACAATCCTCCCTCTTTGTTGGCTAGGCAGCTGTGTGCCCATGGTCTCTGCCCATCATACCTCAGTTCCCCTTTTGAAATAAGTCTCTGTGGGTGCCACTGCTGCTCCAAGCCACTGACCAGCTTTCCACACATTACAACTCTCTGGCAAGTCAAGAGTCTATCTGGATTATGGCCAGTCATGGCCTACCTCTTCTGGCTCCAGGTGCTGCCAGGATCCCCACTTCCCACTCTCTGGCACTGTCCCAGTCAGTGACTGCCATTCCAGCTAAGATGCACCCCCAACTGTGTGCATGTATGCTGCGTATTTTGCCCTGGCAACTTTATGTGTTCATGTTGCTCCTGGCTCTGGTCTGTAATTTCCCTGATTTGGGAGGGGAGGGAGCCACTAGGCTGCTGTTCCTGCTGGGCTTTCATCAGGGCTCTCCTCAGATGCTGTCCCTACAGCAACCACGGTTGCTGGTGCCCTGTCTGGGGACTTTCCCCAATTGTCTATAAAACCTCCTTATCACCTGTTTTGAAGGGTCCTCTGCACACCTTGGCTTCCAAACTTCTTATCAGCGAAGATTCTGTTGACTGTTCACTTTGTTTTATGGAAGATCAGCTAAGTGTCCCAGTTCCATACATGGGCAAGTGGGCTCAGCTCCTACCTCCTTCACCACCATCTTCTTATCTCAAGTAATATGCCTATGTACTTTTTCTTTTTTTCAAGTCTGAAATTCTTTTATTTCTTATTTTATATTTATATATTATTTATATTTATATACCTATACATTATATATAGATGTAGATAGATAGATAGATAGATAGATAGATAGATAGATATAAATTGTTGTTCAAGAACAGTTGTGTCCCTTTTCCCCTCAACTCCCACACACCCCAGCTACACCCACTCCACACCCTTGATCCTACCCCTTTGGTTTTCTCCATGTGTGCTTTATACATGTTCCTGAAAATCCTTCCCTATTTTCCCTCCATTATCCCCTCCCACTTCCCTTCTGGTTACTGTCATTTGGTTCTAAATTTCACTGTCTCTGGTTATATTTTGCTTGCTAGTTTTGTTGATTAGGTTCCACTTATAGGTGAGATAATATGGTATTTGTCTTTCAAAGCCTGGCTTATTATACTTAGCATATTACTCTCCATTAATCCATGCTATCCCAAAGGGTAGGAGCTCCTTCTTTCTCTCTGCTGCATGGTATTCCATTGTGTAAATGTACCATAGTTTTTGATCCACTCATTTACTGATGGGCACTTAGGTTGCTCCCAGCACTTCATTATTGTAAACTGTGCTTCTATGAACATTGGGGTGCATAGGTTCTTTTGGACTGGTGTTTCAGGGCTCTTAGGATATAATCCCAGCAGTGGAATTGCTGGGTTAAAAGGCAGCTCCATTTTTAGTTTTCTGATGAAATTCCATACTGTTTTCCATAGTGGCTGTACCAGTTTGCATTCCCACCAGCAGTGCACTCGGGTTCCCTTTTCTCTACATCCTCTCCAACACTGGTTTGTTGATTTGTTTATGATGGCCATTCTGACTGGTGTGAAGTAGCATCTCATTGTGGTTTTAATTTGCATCTCTCTGATGGTTACTGATGCTGAGCATCTTTTCATGTGTCTCAGGGGCCTCAGTATGTCCTCCTTGGAGAAGTGTCTGTTCAAGTCCTTAGCCAATTTTTTAATTAGGTTGCTTGTCTTCCTGGAGTGGAGTTGTGTGAGTTCTTTATATATTTTGGAGATTAAACCCTTGTCCAAGGTATTATTGGCCAATATGTTTTCCCATATATTGGTTCCCTTTTTATTTTAATACTGTTTTCTTTAGCTGTGCAGAAGCTTTTTATTTTCATGAGATCCCATTTGTTTATTCTTTCCTTTATGTCCCTTCCTCTAGGGGACATATCAGTGAAGATGTTGCTGTGTGGAATATCTGAGATTTTCCTGTAGGACTTTTATGGTGTCACAACTTATATTTAAGTCTTTTATCCATCTTGAATTTATTTTTGTGTATGGTGTAAGTTGGTGATCGAGTTTCCTTTTTTTGCATGTAGCTCTCCAGCTCTCCTAACACTATTTGTTGAAGAGGCTATTTTTACTCCATTTTATGCTTTTGCCTGCTTTGTCAAATATTAATTGACCATAGAGACTTGGGTTTATTTCTGGGCTCTTTGTTCTCTTTCATCAGTCTATGTGTCTGTTCTTATGCCAATACCAGGCTGTTTTGATTAGAGTGGCCTTGTAATACAGTTTGATATCAGGTATTGTGATCCTTCCCACTTTGTTCTTCTTTCTCAAAATTGCTGTAGGTCTTCAAGGTCATTTATAGTTCTATATAAATTTCTGAAATGTTTGTTCTATATCCTTGAAATATGTCATTGGTATTTTAATAGGGATTGCATTGAATCTTTAAAGTTGCTTTGGGCATTATGGACATTTTGACATGTCGATTCTTCCAATCCATGAGCATGGTACATTCTCCCATTTTTTTGTGTCTTCCTTAATTTCTTTCTTCAATGTTTTGTAGTTTTCTGAGTATAGGTCTTTTACATCCTTGGTTAGGTTTATTCCTAGGTAGATTATTTTTCTTGTTGCCATATCAAATAGGAAACTTTTCCTGATTTCTGATTCTGATATTTTATTGTTGGTGTACACAAAGGCCTTTGACTTCTGAATATTGACTTTGTATCTTGCTGTTTTGCCAAATTCATTTATTAGGTCGAGTAGTTTTTTGGTGGATTCTATGGGATTTTCTCTGTACAGTATCATATCATCTGCAAATAATGACCATTTTATTTCCTCCATTCTGATTTGGATGCCTTTTTTCTTCTTGTCTGATTGCTATGTCTAGGACTTCCAATACTATGTTTAATAGAAGTGGTAGAAGCGGACATCCTTGTCTTGTTCCTGATCTTAGTGGGAAACCTTATAGTTTTTGCCCATTGAGTATGCTGTTGGCTGTAAGTCTCTTGCATATGGCCTTTATCACTCTGAGGAATGCTCCCTGTACTACTGCATTGCTGAGTAATTTTATCAACAATGGGTGCTGTACCTTATCTGACACTGACCCTGATTCATGGGGTCCGTGGCGATATGGATGAGGCAAGAGAAATTCACATGGACTACTGAGTCCTGTGGAGGAAAAGGGACAGTGTGGCTTCTCTCTCAAAATGAGAAAAAGCCTTGGCCCTTGCCTTGACAAGCTTTTATTGCCTTTCTGGGCACATTACATGATGGTCCTCATTTACTATGCACAGGTTCACTTTAGGTGGTTACCTTTTACAGAAAACAAAGGAGAGGATGCTGTTAGTCACATCACAGATAAAGAATATTTGCAAATGCAAAGGGAAAAGTGGTTGAACTGGTTACACTCATCCTTGGAAAGTTTAGCATAGATTTTAGGAAGTTACTTTAAAGATATGCAGTAAATGTTTGCTGCCTCAATTTAGGGTGAGGGAGTTTTAGCAACAGCAAGTCTCATAGCAGTCTAGCTGCAATGCAGGCCTGATTTACCACGGGAGAACCTATGCATGGGTGTGGGTCTTCTGCATCTCCCAGTGGGAGCTGGGCCCATGCCACACAGAATGGTCTCCTATACTTATCAAATGCTTTTTCCAAATCTTTTGATAGATCATGTGATTTTTGTATTTCCTTTTGTTTATATGATGTATTATGTTGATTGATTTGGGAATATTGTACCATCCTTCCATCCCTGGGGTGAATCCTACTTGATCAAGTTGTATGATCTTTTTAATGTATTGCTGGATGTGGTTGCCAATATTTTGTTGAGGATTTTAGTGTCTGTCATCAGTGTTATGGACCTGTAGTTTTCTTTCTTTGTTGTGTTTTTATCTGGTTTTGGGATTAGGATGATGCTGGCCTCATAAAAATAGTTTAAGAGTCTTTTGTCTTTTTGGATTTTTTGGAATAGTCTGTGAAGGATAGGGGTTAACTTTTCCTTAAATTCTTTGTAGAATTCTCCTGTGAATCCATCTGGTCCAGGGCTTTTGTGTGTTGGAAGTTTTTTGATTACTGCTTTAATTTTGTCTGGTGTTATTGGTCTGTTCAGTACTTCTGTTTCTTCTTCATTCAGTTTTGGAAGATTATATTTTTCTAAAATTTTGTCCATTTCTCCTACATTTTCAAATTTTTTGGCATATAGTTCTTCATAGTAATTTCTTATAATCCTTTGTATTTCTGTGGTATTAGTTGTAATCTCTCCTCTTTCATTTCTGAATGTGTTTATTTGGGTCCACTGTTTGTCTTGATGAGTCTGGTTACAGGCTTGTCAATTTTGTTTATTTTTTTTAAAGAACCACCTCCTGGATCTATTGATCCTTAGAATTGTGCTTTTAATCTCTATGTCATTTAGTTCTGCTCTGATCTTGGTTATTTCCTTCCTTCTATCTGCTATGGTCTGTCTTTGTTGTTGTTCCTCCAGTTCTTGTAGGTGTATGGTTAGGTCATTTATTTGAAATATTTCTATCTTTTTTAGATAGGCCTGCATTGCTATAAACTTCCCTCTCAGGGCTGCCTTTGCTGTATCCCAGTGGTTTTGGGTTGTTTTATGTTCATTTTCATTTGTTTCCAGAAGCTTGTTGATGTCTTCTCTGATCTTCTTGTTTACCCATTCATTGTTTAATAACATGTTATTCAGTCTCAAAGTATTTGACTGTTTTTGATTTTTTTCCCTTGAGGTTGGTTTATAGTTTCAAATGATCATGGTCCAAGAATATAATATGATTTCAATTTTCTTGAATTTGTTGATGCTTATTTTGTGTCCTGTCATTTTGTCCGTCTTTGAAAATGTTCCATGTGCATTTGAAAAGAACGTGTTTTTTGCTCCTTTGGGTAAAAGGTTCTATATATATCTCCATTAAGTCCATTTGATCTAGGACCTTGATCAATGTCACAATGTCTTTGTTGATACTTTTTGGAAGATCTATCCATTTTTGACATTGGATGTTGAAATCCCATACTATAAGTGTGCTGTTATTAATATCTTTTTTGAAGTCCTCCATAATTTTCCTTATTATTTGGGTGTACCTATGTTGTGTGAATATATGTTTATAATATTTATTTTTTCTTGATGGATTCTTTCCTTGAGTATTATGAAGTGTCCTTATGGGTTTTTTTGGGGGGGCCCTTGTTTTGAAGTTTATTTTTTCTGATTTGGGAATTACTACCCCAGCTTTTTTCCCTGTCCATTTGCCTGGAAAATTTGTTTTCAGCCCTTCACTTTCAGTGTGTGTAGGTCTTTTTTTCTGAGGTCTATCTCTTGTAGGCAGCATATTTGTGGGTCATGGTTTCTTATCCATTCAGCTATTCTATGTCTTTGATTGGTGCATTTAATCCATTGACATTTAAGGTTATTATTGATAGGTATTTATTCATTTTCCTCCTTAACAACTGTGTTCTTCTTTCTCTCACTCTTTTCCTTCCTCTTCTTATAGCAGTCTGTTTAGGATATCTTGTGCTGTTGTTTTGGTGGAGATGTGTTGTTTCAGCCTTCTATTGTCTGGGAAACTCATTTTGCCTTCCATTTTGATTGAGAACTTCACAGGGTGGTTGCAGGCCATGGTTTTTCAGTACTTGGGATATTTCTTGCTATTCTCTCCTGTACTGGAGTATTTCTGTTGAGAAATCACCTGCTGGCCTTATTGGAACCCCTGTGTATGTTACTTCTTGTTTGTCCCTTGGTGCTTTTAAGATTCCCTCTTTGTCTTTAAAACTTAGCATTTTAATTGTGATATGTGTTCGAGTAGGTCTCTTTGAGTTCATCTTCATTGGGACTCTCCGTGCTTCCTGAACATGTATGTTTTTTTTTTCCCTTTCCAGGTTTGTAAAGTTTTCTGTTATTATCTTGTCAAACAGTGTTTCTATCCCTTGTTCCTTTTCTTCTCCTCTGGTGTCCCTATGGTTAGAATGTTGTTGCATTTCATGTTATCTTGGAGTTCCCTTAAGCTATCTTCATATTTTTGAGTCTTTATTTTTGTGCAGCTGGTCTACCTGGATGTTTCTATCCACCTTGTCTTTCAGCTCACTAATTCGGTTCTCTGCTTCATCCAGGCTACTTATAAATTCTTCTAGTGTGTTTTTTATTTCAGAAATTGTATTTTCATTTCTTCCTGGTTTTTATTTATAGTTTGTAATTCCTTTCTCATGTTGTTGTTATTTTCACTCAGTTCCATGTAGTTGTCTGTGAGTTCCTTGAGCATCCTTATAACCATTATCTTGAATTCTATATCTGATAGTTTGCTTACCTGCCTTTCACTTAGCTCTTTTAGTGGGGAGTCTTCCATTCCTTTTGACTGAAGGTTCTTTTATTGTATCCCCATTTAGTTGACTGTTTTTGTTTGTTTCTGGTCTTCCTGATGTTCAGCTTTGCTAGCTGTCTTTGTAGATTAAACTTCTATGGTATGAATTATATGGGATTCAGTGGTGTGGTCTCTTTGATCTCCTTGTCTGGATACCCTAGGGTTGCCCTTTTCTCTGTTTGTCTGGGCTCTCTTGTTGGACTTGGGTTTTTACCTGTCAGTGGTTCCTTTGTTGGTGGCTTTTCTCCTCCAGCAGGTATATTGATGTTCACAGCTCCCACCTAATCTTGTATGTGATCAGTGGCAGGGGGAAGGCAAAATGAATTAAGACAGCAAGAGTGTATTATATGGGTTTTGAAGTACTAACAAGTAGAGAAGAGACAGGAGATCCTTTGGGTAAGTATAGCATCAACTGTGATATTTCACCCAACTAGCCACTTTTTAAAAAAGTGAAAAAGTGATGAGACTCTTGTTAGAGGAGAGAAGGATTGTGAGCTGATTCCAGAAAACAGCACTTGTGCATGGTTAGATGATGAGATATAGTGAGAGTAAAGAATAGAAAGTAGGTGTAGTGTGCAAGAGAATAGAGTTAACCACAACAGTAGTAAAGATCAGGAAGGCAATGAAATGGGCCAAGACCAGGGAAGGGTGCTGTGTAGTATTCACAATTACATGGAACAACAAGTATTTACAATAATACTGGAATAACAATAATATGACAAGAAATATATGATTTGAATAACAAGAATAGAAAGTGCACAACCAAGAGTAGTGTTATTGGAACCTGAGTGAAGGGAAAGTAGGAAAATTAAAATACAATATGAAAGATAGAACAAGGAAAACAGTCAAACAATGCAATTAAACAAATAAAATAAAGAGAACTAAACAGAAAGACGAAAAATAATACTAATGAAATAAAGGAAGTAAAAATAATGAAAAATAATAATAATACAAATAAACAATAAAATGCAAGTTCTATAGGATAGCAAAGTGAAATTTGTCTCAGTTTCTCAGTTGTTGGGGTTAGACTTGTACTCCATTTTTGGATCTGTCTCTGGACCTTTCACAGCTCCAGGTCTTATCATCCCAGTTGGGGAAAAAATAAAAGAAAAACAAGAAAAAAAAGGGGAGAAGAAAAAAAAAGCCTGTTGTTCACTTTAAACTTGCCAAGCTAGTTCTCCTGGTTTTCCTGGATGCTGTAGGCAGAGGGGGCTGGGCTTTGGGTTTCTCCCTTCCTATTGTTTCGGGAGGTTGGGGGCCAGGTCTGGGCCACAGTATTCACAGTTGCCCAGCCTCCAGCCCAGGTCCTCCATGTGCTGCTGGGCCCCTACTGTCCTTCTTCGCCTGGCCAATGCCTTTAATCTACCAGTGTGCTGCCCTTTAGATGCACTAATTTGGGAAAACTCACATACCACCTTCTCCCTCTTTGCTGACCTAGGTGCTGTGCCCTCTCAAAGTTTCTTCAGGGCTGTTCAGCTCCTGCACTGAATTAGGTCTCTCTGGGGACTGCTAATTCCCTGAGCCCTGCTGCCGTCCTCTGAATGATCTGTGCGGCGCACCTTCTTCTTCCTCTTAGAGAGACAGCCACTGGACAAGGTAGCCAGGTCAGGAGCCAGCCACCTGGCAAGGATTCCTCAAACGGTGGCTGAGAGCCTTTTATTGAGTAAAAGCCTATTGTTTAAGCCTGCCATTCTTAACAAGCACCCAGCTGTTCACACATCTCAACTTTCTAGCCAGACTGGAGACTATCTGGGTCAGGGTCTGACATGACCCAACCCTTCTCCCTTCTCCAGGTGTCACCCGCTCCCCAATTTCTCTGGTAATGACCTAGCCAGCAGCCACAGTCCCAGTGGGTAAACACTGCCTCTGTGTGTCACCCACTTCATCTTTATTCTCCCCAGCAACTTCAAGCATCCTGAACTCCTCTGGTGCCACAGTGTCTTCCCTGCTTTGGTATGGGAGGGAGCTACTGATTTGGCTCTCCTCCAAGGATCCTGCAGCAGACACCAAGCTAGGGGCCACAGCAGCCTTGGTCCCCATGCAGGTCCCTGGGACCTACTGTCCCAATCCAATCTCCTTACTGACTGTTTTTCAACTTCCTCTACAACTTTGGCCTCCAAACTTCATATAAACTGGTATGCCGTTGGCTGTTCATTCTATTTCTCAGATCAGCTAGGTGTTCCAGCTGGGCACAGGGGGAAGTGGGCTCCTCTCCCACCTACCTCTCCCCATCTTCAAGAGTCCTATGTACTTTTCTATGTTTCTTTTCTAGGTACTGAGGATACAGAGATAACAAAATAAGGAAGCTGCCCTCCAGGGATTCTTGCATTAGGTAGGAAGGTAGACAAGTACGCAGTTACAAGAAAGAAAAATAAATGCAAAGAGTATGTATCAGGCAGTATCAGTCATCTCCAAATTTCAGTCACTTAATCTAACATGAATTTATTTTTCAGTCATGCAAAGTATGTTGTAGATCCAGGCAACTCTTTAGGGCAGTTGTCCTTTTACATTGGCTCATCATTCCAAGCTGTTTGTCTTATGGTAACTCTATATCAACAAGTGTTTGCATGATGACCATAGCAGGGAGGGGCTTATATGGGACATTTATTGTTCCAGCTATAGAGGAACACACATTACTTCTTCCTATAAGCAAAACCAGTCATGTAGTGTATCCCTACTTTAAGTGGGAAGATAAATTGGAGTGAAATCATTCTATCTTCCTGAGAGTAGAAGAGAGTTGGATACTAGAACATTGGTGATCTACTGCAGGTAAGGGTAATCCCAGTGTGACAGCCTAATGCATGTGAATGCCAGAGATCTCTAAGGCTCTCCCTAAGCTTTGGGATTCTGCTGTCATTCTCAATGATACCTAACGGGATGGACTTCATACTTGTACCTAGCATGTTCTCCATGAAGTAATAGTACAGGTCAGAGATTTTCTAGGGGTTTCCCTCTGACTGTGCCCAATGTCCTTTCTCAGAAGTAGCAAGTTGGCTGTCATTCAGAGTACTACACTGGTCTCTCTCAGAGTGAAGACAACAGGTTTTCACAACACTCTGTTTTTCTACTTTCTTGGTCCAGATGCAGTGACTGAAGTGAAGACTGATATTTATGTGACCAGTTTTGGCCCTGTGTCAGACACTGACATGGTAAGTATAGTTCCTGGTAAAGTAAAAGGGAAAGATGATACAACAGATCAAATAAAATCTTTTTTTTTTCTTGCGGCAGGGCCTTGAAGCTATGTTTTATGGAGAAGTTTTGTCTCAGATGAATTCCCTACCCTCACAATCCTACTTTTAGCCAAATCCATCTCTTGTCCTGCTCTCCCTACCTATTTACATAAAAGTATATACCCTCATCAGGAGTATCAGTCCCTTCTTTCCCCAGCACATCTTTCAAAATTAACTTTGCTCCCTATCCTCAATTAAACTTTCCCTGACCTCTCCTTTCACATTTTGCCATCACCACACACGTATTACTACTGATAGGTCATGTGAAGAAAGAATTGTGGTGGAGATTCCCAGTCAAGCAACCAGTGGTGTTATCCAAGTCTGTTCCTTTCAAACAGGCCTAAGGACATTCACTGGGTATATGGACTGACCAAAGTGATGAAAAATGTTTGGAGGGAGAGTAAAAACCACTTCTGGAAACTGAACCTTCTGTAGATGTAAGCAGTGGGAGAGCTTTGGAGCAGATTCAAAGAGTAGGGGAGAGCACAGTAGAGCTAAAGAGGGGATGGCTTATGAGTCTTTTGCAAGGACATTCCCTTCTCTTATCATTCTCCATTACTGCCAAAGCAAAGACTGCAGAGGAGAGTTGAAACAGGATACCCCCATCTTAATATACCATCTAATTAATACTAAGTATCATATATTTGATTTAATAATTACTATATAGGGAAACAAAAAAGCTATTATTTCTCCATATACCTGGCAGTTATTAGATGCCCAATAAATTTTCGTTGAATGAGTAACATTATGTTGAAAATAAAAATTTTAAAATAAAAAATGTATTTTAAAAATATGGAATGTCCATGTTCATCACTTAGATTTTTCTCTGTATCTCTATCATCAGTGAGACAACTACTTAGCGAGGGACAGGGCTTCTTTAAACCTGTTGAGTACATACAAATGTTTGTATAGGGACATGATAGAGTTTTCCCTGTAGGTAACACAGAACCATTCAGTGGATTTGAGTAGGGCAGTGAAAATACGTTTTGTATTAGAAACATTGATCTGGCACTCTGAATAGGATGGACTACAAGCGGCAAAAGATGAGGATGAAAACTGGTTTAGGCACATTGATTTTTACATGACTCTTCCTTCAACCAAACAAGGTATAAGAGTCACTTGGAGAAACAGGCAAGTTCTCAGAAGAGAGAGCCATGTGTAGTTGTGAGGCCAGGCAGGGGAAAGGTATAGGCCTGAACTTTGTCTTTCAAGTGTGGGTACAGACATATAGTAGACTCCCTGTATACTCCTTAAGGGCAAGTACCAACTCTTCATGGTTTCCCTGGCACTTAATAGAATACTTGACACACAGGGAGAGCTCAGTGAGGGGCCTGTTTGAAATATGAGGGACAGAGGAGACAGGTCATTCATAGGGTCAGCAGGAAAACCTTTATATCTTGTCCCTTCTCAACCTGTTGACTACTCCCACAGCTTCAGATCCAGGTATACATTAAACTGTTGCCAGTTGTTAATTCAACAAGTACTCCTTAAAAGCCAAAATCTGCATTAAGGGGTTCTAGGGACCCTCATATTCAGAGAGCTCATAGGCTATTGGGTATAACCAAATTCACCAGTGATGGATTAGAGTTTTTAAAAGAAAGCAACTGAAGCTACTCTTTGTACACACACACATATTCACTCTCACCCATGCACCAACATCCACAAATACATTCAGAAAAAGGTACATGCATGTAAGAAAATACGCATGGAATAACAGCCCACATGTTATCCTAGGAACTCCATAGACACACATGTGCAAATAGATACCTCAATCCAGAGATACTACAAAAACACACACACAGCCCCTGCCCAAACCAGCCCCTCAACTTGCTCCTTCCCCCACCCAAGCAGGCATACATGGGTGTTCAGAGGCCTGGAGGCATTTCAAACAATCCAGACTTTCTATCTCTTTTGAAGTTTCATGTTCCTCTTGCTTGGTTGTTTTTCTTCCTCAGGATTAAGCAGAAGCAACAGAATGGCTATTCTTATAGGGAGGGAATACTTTGGTCAAGTAAATTTCAGGTTATTTTTACCTGCACTTCAATCCTGTCACAAGGCAGAATAGTTATGATCACTCTGGCTGGGAAACACATTTCTGGTGTTTTTAGAAACTGCTTCATGTACTACTTGGTAGACTGGGCAATTGATCCAGGGTCAGGGATCAACTTTTGTTGAAGCATCAGGCTTTTGCAAGTAGTCAAAGCATGAACTCAGGCTCATGTGAGATAACAGATTACTTGGAAAAGTAGATGAAAATTACAGCTGGCTGAGTTCTTAACTCACTTCCATGCAAATAGGGAGCTATAGTCCAGAATACTTTCTTAAGGGAATAGAGACAGTCTTTTGTTTACAAAGTGGGGGAAATTGTAGTGCCATTTTAAGCACTGAACTAGCACCACCCATAATCCTTTGTAGTCATTGCACTCCTTGGTCAAACACTGACCTCCAAAGACATAGATCCTGAGTGTGACAGAAAGTTCCATGTCTGTTTTGTTCATCTAACTACTACCAATGCCTAATTCTGTTTTTAGTATTTGGTAAATTCTCAACTATTTGTTGGATACAAAAATAAATGAGATGGGAAACAAATTAAATTTGAGGAAAAAATTATAACTGTGTTTCTCCACTTGACTGAAAGTTATTCAAAGGTAGAAAACATGTCAAGTACATTTCTGTATCTCCAACACCTGGTACAGAAACTGACACAGGTTCTTTCTGTTGAGATGAAATGAAACATTGGTAGCAAGCCCTGCAGATAAAGAGTCCAAGTACCATAGCTTTCTCCAGGAGATAACTCTTGACCAACAAGACTAACAAGTCACTGATTGATGGCTCCAGGCTTTGGGCTACTAGTTTGGGTGGTTTCTCCAACCATGAAAATAAGGAGCTGTAACAATAGGGAATTAGGCAGAATTGAAAGCTGTAGAGTTGTAGATCTTTCTAATGGGAAAGTCAGAGAAGGAAAGAAACTCACTGCCGAATATAAGATATAACTTGGAAAGTTGTTACAATGGTAATTTTATAGGCATCATGAGTGAAAGGCTTGTGATAACCATTTGTGATAAATGGAGCTTGATGGTCACACCATACATAGCTCCTTAGTAGCAATACCAATTCGGGGTCAATTGTCTCCCAGGAGAGAAGCAATAAGAAATAAAGGATACAATCCAAATTTGTATAAACTGAGGCCATATGAACTATGACTTTCTATTTTGAGGAGAGTTTATAGTATTTTCTTAATCAATGTATGGAAAGATGGTAGGAGTAACAATAAGAAGAAGGCTGAAAAAGATTTAGTAAAACTGCAGTTTCATTGTCACTTCTCTCTCAGATTGGATCTGTTTATTCCTTGCCAATGAGTAATGGCTCTTGGCAAGTAGAAGTTTTCCCTGGTCTCCCAAGATCCTTTGAATTAGAATGCAGAGAAAAATGGGATACTGGCTTAAGAAAAGCATGCTAAAGGCAGAAAACTGTAAAAGAACAACAATTTAAATTTAAAAAAAAAAAGAAAAGCATGCTAAGCATATGGTTAGTAACTGGAAAGGAAGGTACAAATGTGACAACTGATATTATCTGAGTAGATATTTTTTCTTTAAATATTTTATGGTTTATGCTATTTCAATATTACAGTTGTCCCAATTTCTCCCCCACAGCCCCACCTCCACTCAGCCCTCTCCACATTCCCAGTCAATCTCCACAACTTTGTCCATGTACATAGGTCATGTATATACAGGGTACAGCACAAACAATGCCCCATTTTTATTACAAAATAATAAACATGTATTTCTGTAACATAACAATATCACATTCAAGCATTCCATATGACATTTTAGGTGAAATATTCAAAATAAAACTATAAATTACTACACCCATATTATATATATTTTGATATCAGGTATTTTGATACCTCCAACTTTAGTCTTCTTTCTCAAGATTGCTGAGGCTATTTAGGGACTTTTGTGGGGGTTGTATAAATTTTTGGAATATTGTTCTACATCTGCAAAATAAGCCATTGGTATTTTAATAGGAATTGCCTTGAATTGATAGCTTTGGGTAGTATGGACATTTTAATGATTTTAATTCTTCCAATCCATGAATATAGTATGTGCTTTCACTTATTTGTATTTTTCTTAATTTTGTTCTTCAGTGTCTTATAGTTTTCTGAGTACAGGTCTTTTACCTCCTTGGTTAAATGTATTCTTGGGTTCCTTATTATTTTGTTGCAATAGAACATGGGAATGTTTATTCCTAGGTATTTTATTTTTCTATCTGCTATACCAAATGGGATTTTTTTTCTTGATTGCTGCTTCTGCTGCTTCATTGTTGGTATACAAAAATGCCTTTCATTTCTGGATATTGACTTTGTATCCCACTGTTTTGACAAATTCATTTATTAGGTCGAGCAGTTTCATGGCAGAGTCTATAGGATTTTCCATGTACACAATCATGTAATCTGCAAACAATGACAGTTTTGTTTCGTCCTTTTTGATTTGGATGCCTTTTATTTCCTTTTCCTGTCTGATCACTGTGGCTAAAATTCCCAATACTATGTTGAATAGAAGTGGTGAAAGTGGACAAACTTGTCTTGTTCCTGATCTTAGTGGAAAAGATTTTAGTTTTTGCCCATTGAGTATGATGCTACACACAGCAACAGTTTCACTGATATGTCCCCTACAGCAAGGGACATAAAGGAAAGGATAAACAAATGGGATCTCATCAAAATAAAAATTTTCTGCATGGCACCCATATGGGAAAACATATTTGGCAATGATACTTCACTCAAGGGTTTAATCTCCAAAATATATAAAGAACTCACATGACTCCACTCTAAGAAGACAAGCAAGCCAATTAAAAAATTGGACAAAGGACTTGAAAAGACACTTCTCCAAGGAGGACATACAGAGGATCCAGAGACACATGAAAAGATGTTCAGTATCACTAGCTATCAGAGAGATGCATATTAAAACCATAATGAGATACCACTTCACATGAGTCAGAATGGCCATCATAAAAGAAGAGCAACAAACAAGTGCTGCACAGTTGTGGAGAAAAGGGAACTATAGTGCACTGTTGGTGGGATTGCAGACTGGTACAGCCACTGTGGAAAACAGTATAGAATTTTCTCAGAAAACTGAAAGTGGATCTGCCTTTTGACCCAGCAATTCCACTGCTAGGATTATATCCTAAGAACCTTGAAACACCAATCCAAAAGAACCTGTGCACCCCAATGTTCATAACAGCACAATTTACAATAGCCAAGTGTTGGAAGCAACCTAGGTGCCCATCAGTAAATAAATGGATAAAAAACTATGGTACATTTACACAATGGAATTCTATGCAGCAGAAAGAAAGAAGGAGCTCCTACCCTTTGCAACAGCATGGATGGAACTATAAAGCATTATGCTAAGCAAAATAAGCCAAGCAGTGAAAGACAAATACCATATGATCTCACCTTTAATAGGAGCCTAATCAACAAAACAAACAAACAAGCGAAATATAACCAAAGACACTGAAATTGAGAACAGGCTGACAGAGACCAGAGGGAAGAAGGGAGGGAATTTCAGGGGAAAAGGGGAAGGGTTTACAGGAACAAGTATAAAGGGCTCATGGACAAAAGCAAGGGGGGGGTGGAAATGGGAGGAAGGTAGGGAGGGCTGGGGGATGGTCTGGGATGGGAGTAAAAGATAGAAAACTGTACTGGACAACAATTAAATTAAAAAAGAAATCATAAACAAACAAATAAATACAAAGAAAATGGATTATTTTCTTATTTTTAAAATATATTTTATTGATTATACTATTACAGTTGTCCCATTTCTCCCCCATCATTCCCCTCCACCCTGTACACTCCCTTCCACCCACAGTCCCCCCCTTTAGTTCATGTCCATGTGTCATAAGTTATTTTGCTTCTATACTTCCCACACTATTCTTGCCCTCCTCCTGTCTATTTCCTACCCACTGTCTATGCTACTTATTCTCTGTACCTTTTCCCCCTCTCTCCTCCTCCTTTTGCTAACCCTCCATGTGATCTCCATTTCTGTGTTTCTGTTCCTGTTCCAGTTGTTTGCTTAGCTTGCTTGGTGTGGTTGTTAATAACTGTGAGTTTGCTGTCTTTTTACTGTCCTATTTTTTATCTTCTTTCTCTTAGATAAGTCCCTTTAACATTTCATATACTAAGGGCTTGATGATGATGAACTCCTTTAATTTGACATCTGAGAAATGCTTTATCTGCCCTCCCATTCTAAATGACAGCTTTGCTGGATAGAGAAATCTTGGATGTAGGTCCTTGACTTTATGACTTGGAATACTCCTTTCCAGCCCCTTCTTGCCTGTAAGGTCTCTTTTGAGAAATCAACTGACAGTCTGATGGGAACTCCTTTGTAGGTGACTGTGCCCTTATCCCTTGATGCTTCTAGAATTCTCTCCTTCATTTTAATCTTGGGTAATGTAATTATGATGTGCCTTGGTGTGTTCCTCCTTGGGTCTTAATTCTTTGGGACTCTGAGCTTCCTGGACTTCCTGGAAGTCTATTTCCTTTGCCAGATTGGGTAAGTTCTCCTTTATTATTTGTTCAAATAAGTTTTTCACTTGTTGCTCTTCCTCTTCCCCTTCTGGTACCCCTATAATTCGGATATTGGGACGTTTAAAGATATCCTGGAGGTTCCTAAGCCTCTCCTCATTTTTTTTTGAATCCTTGCTTCTTCATTCTTTTCTGTTTGGTTGTTTCTTTCTTCCTTTTGGTCCACTCCATTGATCTGAGTCACAGATTTCCTCCCATCACTATTGGTTCCCTGTGCATTTTCCTTCATTTCACTTATTGTAGCCTTCGTTTTTTCATATAATTTGCGATCCAAAGCAACCAATTCTGTGAGCATCCTTATTACCAGTGCTTTGAACTGTGCATCTGATAGGTTGGCTATCTCTTGGTCGCTTAGATGAATTGGCTCTGGGGCTTTGATTTGTTCTCCCATTTTAGCCATTTTTTATTTTGTTTTGTTTTTGTTCTGGTCATGGCTGTTATGTAGTAGGGGGCAGAGCTTTAGGTGTTCCCCAGGGTGGGGCATCCCAGTCTCTGGGTTGTGATGTTGTATGTGGGGGAGGGGCCTAAGAGGGAACAGTGGCGCTTGCTCTGCTCTCTCTTGGATTCCAGGCCCTTACACCACTTCCTCCAAGCAAATTGTGTCCTTCTGGTGCTGATTTCCATGTGGATGGGTTTGTGTATGTTCTAGAACCCTGTGGGTCTCTCTAAGGAACTCTCCTGTGAGGCTGGGAGTCTCTCCTGGCACCTCAACCCCTACATGTGTTTTCTATTGGTGTTTTTAGGCTTTATTTCCTGGTGCTGGGGCCTTGAGTTGCAAGGTCTGTCTCACTCCCCATTTTCACCTGGATTATCTGCGTGCGAATGTAGGGCCACCTGGTCAGCTAGCCACTTTGGGTGGCCTCACTGGGTGTGCCCGTTGCCACCCAGTGCCCAGGGTCTGCTAGCCACCACCTGTATGCCTGAGATCTTCCAGCCGCTGCCTGCACACCCATGTGGGCCGGCCAACCTCCACTTTTTTCTGCCACAACTCTGCTCCTCTTATTGGTCTGGATGAATGGTTGTCGGACTTCTGTACAGTTCAATTCTCCATCAGTTCTGGTTGTTTTCTTGTTTCTAAATGTTTGTTGTCCTTAATTTTGGTTGTGCAAGGAGGCACAGTGTGTCCACCTACGCCTCCATCTTGGCTGGAAGTCCGTTTTCTTAATTTTTAAAATAATAGTATATTACTGGTGCATTAAAGTGCCATCAATGTCTGTGTATTGATTTTGTATCCTGCTACTTTGCTGAATTTATTAATTAGGTCTAGTAGATTTTTGGTGCAGCCTACAGGGTTTTCTATGTACAATATTATCTTGTCTTCAAATAACGGCAGTTTTACTTCCTCCTTTCTTATTTGGATGCATTTATTTCTTTTTCTTGTCTAATTGCTGTGGCTAGGACTTCCGGTACTATGCTGAATAAGAATGGTGAATGCGGACATCCCTATCTTGTTTCTGATCTTAAGGGAAATGTTTTTAGTTTTTACCCATTGAGAATGATGTTGGCTATAGTTTTTCATATATGTCCTTTATTATGTTGAGATATGATCCCTGTTTTCCCACTTTGCTGAGAGTTTTTTTTTTATCATAAATGGGTGGTGGATTTTATCAAATACTTTTTATTCACTATTGATATGATCATGTGATTTTTATCTTTCATTTTTATATCATGTATCACATTTATTGAATTGTGAATATTGTACCAGCCTTACATCCCTGGAATGACTCCCACTTGATTATGGTTTATTATGTTTTTAATGTATTGCTGTATCCAGTTTGCTAATAGTTTGCTGAGTATTTTAGCATGTATGTTCATCAGGGACATTAATCTGTATTTTATTTCTCTGTTGTTTCTTGACCTTGTCTTGGAATTATAATAATACTGGCATTGTTAAAAGAGTTTGTAAGTCTTCCTTCTTCTTTAATTTTTTGGAATAGTTTGAAAGGATTGGTGTTTGTTCTTATTTGAATGATTGGTAAAATTCATCTGTGAAGCCATCTGGTCCAGTACTTTTGTTTGTTGGTGTTTTTTGATTACTACTTCAATTTCATTAGTTGTTATTGGTCTATTCAGGTTTTCTGTCTCTTTCTGATTTAGTTTTGAAGATTTTATGTTTCTGGAAATTCATCCATTTAACCCACATTGTGCCGTTTTGTGACATATATTTGTTCATAGTATTTTCTTACAATCCTTTGTATTTCTGTGGTATCTTTTATGTCTCCTTTTTCATTTTTGATTTTATTAATTTGTGTCCTCTCTGTATTTTTATTGATGAGTCTAGTTAATGGTTTATCATTTTGTTTATCTTTTTAAAGAACCAGCTCCTGTATTCATTGATCTTTTGAATTATTTTTGTTGTCACTATGCCATTTATTTCTGCTCTGATATAGATTATTTCCTTTGTTTTTCTCATTATGGGCTTTTTTTTTTTTAGTTCCTTTAGGTGTAGGGTTAGGATGTTTCTTTGAGATTTTTCTGTCTTCTTGAGGAAGGCCTGCAATGCTTCAAACTTCCCTCTCAGAACTGCTTTTGCTGTGTCCCATAGGTTTTGGGTTGTTTTGTGTTCATTTTTATTTGTTCCCATTTTTTAAATTTCTTCCTTGATCTCATTGTTGACCCATTCATTATTTGATAAGATATTATTTGGCCTCTATGTGTTTCAATGTTTTTTTTTTATTGAGGTTGTTTTCTAGTTTCAAGCCATTGTGATCTGAAAAACTGCTTCATTTGATTTCAATTTTCTTGAATTTATTAAGACTTATTTTGTGTCAGGAATAGTGAAGACAGCTGTACTTGAACAACAATAGAAAAAAGACTTATTTTGTATCTTATCATGTTGTCTTTCTTTGAAAATGATCCATGTGCATCTGAGAAGAATATGTATTCTGTTGCTTTGGGATGAAATGTTCTGTAAATATCAGTTACATCCATTTGACTAGTATGTTGTTTAAGGACATTGTTGCCTTGTTGATTTTTGCATGAAAGGTCTACCCATTGATGACAATGGGGTGTTAAAAACCCCTATGATGACTGTATTTCTGTTCATCTCTTCTTTAAGTCCACCAATAATTTCTTTATATATTTAGGTGCTCCTATATTGGGTGCATATATGTTTACAAGGGTTATATGCCCTTGTTAGATTGACCCCTTTAGTATTCTGTAGTGATTTTCTTTGCCTCTCGTTATAGTGTGTGTTTTTGAAGTCTATCTTGTCAGTTACAAATATTGCTACCCCAGCTATTTTTTTATCTCTATTTACATTGAATACTTTTGTTCACATCCCTTCAGTTTCAACCTGTCTAAATCTTTTGTTCTGAGGTGGGTTCCTTGTAGACAGCATATATATGGGTCATGTTTTCTTATTCATTTAGTTACCCTGTGTCTTTTGATTGGAGCATTTATTCCATTTACATTTAAGGTTATTACTGATAGGTACTTATTCATTACCATTTTATTCCTCTATACGTATGTTCCTCTCTATGTATTTTTTTATTCTCTTAATCCTGCAGATGTCATAGTAAAACAATTGCAGTGTAGTTTGCATGAATCTGTGAGATACATTCCTTACTAGTATGTGCTGAAATGGGAAACATTTAAAAAAACTGCAAACTTGCATTTATTATATAAATATAAATATATATAAATATATATATAAATATATTTATTATATAAATATAATAAATGCATGTTTTATTTATTTTCAGTTACTATCTAGAAATCATTAAACAAAGAAATATAAATATATAAAGAATAAATTTTTTCTTTTCAAAACTTGAATATTACTAAAAATACAACAAAAATGTGTTTAACATTAATTAATCAGACTCTTCAATAGTTGGCTTTGTAAAAACATTTTTAACAGTCATTGCAAACAATATTAGTATGTTCGAGGCATAAATACTGTTCACAACACTTGCAAAACTATTTTGATAAGCCACTCAAGTAGCATTTCCTGGTGTTCTTCAACATCCTTTGAATTATTGAATTGAGATATTTCCCAGCCATTTTCAACAGAAAATGAAAAATAACCCACAGTACACCTTTGCATATTCCAAACAAAAACAACTACACAACACTGACTTTAGAGCACTTTGTATCTCTCAGATACAACCTATTATGGAATATCACACACCCTTACAAAACACATGTTATAACCACACTGATGGCTTAAACATTATGGCTTAACATTAGTCATGTACAAACATGCAGCTAGGCATGGCCTTGAACCTATGCACATGATATGTGTAACAATAATTAAGAAAAGAATTTGTTTTTTATCTCTCAGATCAGCTGCAGCCTCTGCAGAGTTGGAACAGTCTCTTTAACATCTTTTACAATGCTGGTTTGGTGTTAATGAACTCCTTTAGCTTTTTTTGTTATTGTTGTTCTGGGAAACTCTTTATTTTGATTTCGATTTTAAATGATAGTCTTGCTGAATAGAGTAGTCTTGGTTTCAGATCCTTGCTTTTCATTATTTGAATACTTCATGCAAATCCCTTCTAGCCTGAAATGTTTTTGTTGAGAAATCAGCTGACAGTCTTATTGAAACTCCTCAATGAAACTGTTTCTCTGTTGCTGCCTTTAAGATTCTGTGTTTATCTTTGAAGTTTGCCATTTTAATTATGTGTCTTGGTGTGGGCTCATCTTGATTAGAACTCTGTGATTTTCAAACTTGTGTGAATTTTTCTTTCACCAGATTAGGGAAGTTTTCTGTCATTATTTCTTCTAACATATTTTCTGTCCCATGCTTACTTTCTTCTCCTACTGGTATTCCTATGATGTGGACATTGTTACATTTCATGTTGTCCCAAAGCTCCCTTAAGCCATGCTTGTTCTTTTTAAGCCTTTGTTTCTTTTTTGTTGCTCTGATTGGGTGTTTTTTTCTGCCTTGTCTTCCAAATCACTGATTTGATCTTCTGCTTCATCTAGCCTTTTAATTCTTTCTAGTATATTCTTAATTTCAGATATTTCATTCTTCATTTCCATCTGGTTCTTATTCATAGTTCCTATGTCATTTTTCATGCTGATGTAGTCCCCACTAAATTCCTTGCAGTTGTCACTGAGTTCCTTGATCATCCTTATAATCAATTTGAACTCTGTGTCTGATAAATTGCTTGCCTCAACTTCATTTAGCTCTCTTTCTGTGGATTCTCCTTTTTTTGTTCTTTGGAAGTTGTTTCTTTTTCTCCTCATTTTGGCTGACTCTTTTTATTGTTTGTATATATTAGAGAGATATGCTTTGACTCCCTCTCTCATGGGGTTGCCTTATGTGGTAGGAGTCCTGTGGGACCCAGTGGTACAGCTTCCTTGATCTCCTGTGTGGGATTCTCTAGGAATTTCCCTGGTGAGGATTATGTGGGCTCTCCTGTTGTACTGGGTCTTACCTGTTGACAGCCTGTTAATTGGTGTGATTGCCCCTATGGCTGCTGACTGAGAGGCTCAACCCCTTCCACATTATCTATACTGTTGTACAGGTGCTAACAGAACAAACAAACAAAAAAAACAAAACAAGCAAAAAGTAAGGATCCTGAACAACAGCAAAATAAACAAACAAAACCCCCCACAAAGAATAATAAAAGTGGAAGGAGAAATAGAATAGGAAAAAAGAATATAAGAAGACCAAATGAAAGAAAATGAATTATGAGAGGAGAGAAAGAAAACAGTAAGGAATAGAAAGAGGAAATCACCAGAAAAGAACAAATGGGAAAGAATTAAAAATAAGAAAAGGAAAGAAGAAGAAACAAATGGAGTTAAGAAAAGAGAAGAGTAAAATAAGAGATATAAAAGAAAAAAGAGAAAAAGAAAAAAGTTGAAGAAAAATAATAAAAAGCTATACAAAAGAAAAATAATGAAAAAGAGTAAAGTGGCATTCATCTCAGCAGAGTTTAGTGCTTACCTGTATAACAGCTCTGTGTTGTCTGAAACTGGTGTAAGCCAATGTCAGCTGTTGTCCATGTCTAGCCCTCAACAGCCTGTTCTAAGCTACAAGTGATCTACAGTTTGTGGCTGTCTCTCCTGGGCTTGGCTGCACCTGGGATGGGCCTCTGCACTCCAAGGCTGGCTTTTATCAGCACAGGGCTCAGGGGTGGGTCACTAAATACCCAAAGGCATCACAGTATCCACTCTAGCTGCCTTCTGGGCTACTCTCAGTCTTAGTCTAGCCACTGACTTGATCTGTTTCTGAGAGGACTTCTGGTGGAATGGGGAGGATGGGACCCCTGGATTTCCTATGGGAGGTGATTTTCATATTTTAGGGAAGATGGTGGGCATGTTCCCCAGTACCCACATCACAGTCCAAGTATGTCTTGGATTATTTCCCTGAACTTAGCAAGGCAAAGTCCCTAGTGGGAAAGCAGGTGGGGTCTCCAGAGCCCAGATTTTGGGTCTACTGGAAACCTGGAGGGTATTCCTATGGCTCTCTTGAGGAAGAAATGCCAGTCCAGTTTCCAGGAAAGTGTATGGAATGGCCATGCCCTTAAGCCAATCTCTAACATCCCCTGAGTCTGTGTATGTTGCTGTCTCCTCAGCAGGGGTTAAAATTAAAAAAAAAAGATGTAAGGTGGTGTAATCAGAATTCAGGAAGGTGGGGTGAGTGGGAATCCAGAGGGTGGGGTGAGCAGTTTTCCCACAGGGTAAGGTAATTGCTTTTCCCCTGGGAAGGGCTTACTCTTCCCCCAAAAATAGCTGTTCTGGGATCAAGGTATGTCCAGGCACAGAGAATCCAGAAACCATTCCCCTATGTCCCTCTCTAAGACCTCCCACCCCTGACTCTCCTCCAGTTAGCACCACCATTCCTTCATTTGAGCCCAAGGTGAGTGGCTGCAAACAAAAAAACCCTGTGTTTTGGTCCCATAGGAAAAAAAATGTGGTTTTGTCTCCAGCAGGCTCCATCTTTCCTCATCAACAAAAACCCCATGGTCTTTCTCCACTGGATGCTATGTGGGTGGATAATCCTGGCACTGGTGCTGCTCCATGCTTGGAAGCCTGGTCTGGTCCAGGGTCCAGGCTTCACTCCTCTCAGGGAGAGGCTCCCACAGCCATGCTATAATCTTGGCCCACTGGTGAGACATGAAAGGGCCATTCATGTCTTCACTCTTCCTCCTGCTCTTGAGGTTGTTTCTGCCTGTCTTTGGTTAAGAGACTCCTTTTCAGGTAGTCTCCAGTTGTTTATTTCAGATAGCTGTTGCCCTCTTTTTTTTTTCCTGGTAGGTGTTCTGGTAGGTTGTGTGAGACAGATCTTCCTACTCTGCCACCAGCTTTCCCCCTCCCATCCTGAGAGTAGATCTTAGGTGTTCTTACCACACACATGAAAAAAGTGGCAGTTAAGATGATATATTAATGAACTTAACTATGGTAGTAATTTCACACATGTGTATATTAAATCATCATGTTATAAAACCTAATATATACAGTTTTCACTTATTAATTCTACCTCAATAAAGCTGGGGTGGGGAAAGGAAATGTAACAGCTGAGAAAAACTTTGGGTACTTGCCTGATCTAGAACAACTTCTGACAAAGCTTCTATTCTAGAGTTCCTAGAATTCCTTCTAAGGCTCCAGGATCTGCCCTGGTCCTTGAGTATGCTAGCAGTGCAGATGCCCAGGGTCCTCAGTTATATATTCAACAATTACTATCTGAAAGTACTGATAAAGCTAGTGAGAAAAATAATAAGGACAAAAAGTGGGAATGTTAGTAGAGTCAGAGAGAATAACTGGGAAACTTAAAATACCAGTTGTAGGTATTGTCAACCTCACCATTTTTCCAGGGATACTTTTACTGCTTAGATACATGCTAGGTAATGAGTGCCAGTTGCCACTTGTCAGAGAAACTTCCTAGGTTATATAGTTGACAAGTACATGATACAATAAGAGAACTAACAGTCTAGCTTGATTAGAAAAATAAAATGGAGGATTGTAAATAAGAATCCATAAAAGACATAATCATAATTATTGGTAACATATTTAGGTGACATACATTTTGGTCTGACAATCATGCAAAATTATCAGAGTATGCAAAGACCGCACAAGAAAAAAATGGTGTTAATTAAAAAGAAAGTAGCACAGAGACCTCTTTCCTGGTGGCAATGGGCTTGACGTTATTGCACCTTTTTCCTCTCTAGCACTGGAAAAAGTGGTAATGTCCACTTCAAGTCCTGTCTTACTGGTGGTCTCAGGCACAGAATAAGAGAAAATTTGCTTATTTTGTAAGCCTGTTAGGCTGTCAGTTTCCTCTTATTCCATAGGATACCATATTCCCAAATACAATATAGAAAGTGGGTCCATGTCTGTTGGATTCCATGATAGAATTTCCTGGCTACTTTATGTAAAATAGATAGGCAGTACACACAAACAATGCTAATAAAACAATTTTAAAGATAAATGCAACTAAAAGAGACATATAAGTTATGAATCTTCAAAATGGAGAATGATGGAGAGAATGCAAAGAACAAAGGGAAGACTGGATGGCCAAAATAAAAGGTGTGTGTGTGCGGCCTGCTTATGGGACAATGACTGTCCCTCTACTATAATGCAATGATCAAGTTCCCTGGCCCCATACTCTATTAAAGTAAAGTCAACCTTTTAGGCCCTTTCTGGGAGTCTGCTTTCTGGGAGTCTGCACAGTGTCAGAGTTGTATGCATTCAAACTCTTAACAACAAGCAAAAAATTGTTCTCCAAGAGCTACATGTCATCTCTGACCAGTGCAGGAAATGTACTGAGTGTCTTTCCCAGGAGAAAGAAAGATTCAGGCTTATTATCTGGAAGGTGAGATTTAAATGCTTCACAGAACAATAGGATTTATTTGTCAATTTGGAAGCAATCATCCTTGCAGAGTATACATGGAATCAATTTGCAAGGAAAAAATTGATTGAATTTCTTTCTTTCTTTTTTTTGTGGATTGCTTTTGTCCAAAGGTCATGGGATTACTTATGGAACAAATAGTCACGATGTGATTTTTCTCAATAGTTTTTACTATGTCAAGAATTAAAAGAATGGTTATTCCTCACCTAACATTTTTAAATCTTAAAACTTTTTCCATATTTCTTTTATTTTTTAAATCTAATGATACATATGAAGTCCCATGTTTACCTTAAGCTAATCCCATTTCTCTCCATCCCCAGAGATAATCACAACAATGAATTTGCTTTCTTTGTGAGTCACTCCAGTGCATACTCTAGACTTATACCTGAGGTTGTATATATCACATGCAACAGCAAATATCACAATAAATAACAAAGAGAGGTTTTCATGTTTTTTACAAAGATTTTATTTATTTACATGTTTTTATTTAATACTTTTGAATTTTATTGTTTAAGTACAGTTTTCTGCCTTTTTCCCCCACCATTCCCCAACATCCCAGCCATCCATAACCTCCCTCCCATTTCCAACCCCTGTTGTTTTTGTCCATGTGACCTTTATGGTTGTTCCTGTAAACCCTACACCCTTCCCCCCATCATTATCCCCTCCCCTAACCCTCTGGTTACTGTCAGTTTGTTCTTTATTTCAATGTTTCTGGTAATATTTTGCTTGCTTGTTTGTTTGTTAATTACGTTCCAGGTAAAGATGAGATCATATGGTATTTGTCTTTTATGGCTTGGCTTATTTTACTTAGCATAATATTCTCCAGTTTCATTCACACTGTCACAAAGGGCATGAGCTTTTTTTTTCTTTCTGCTGTGTAGTATTCAATTGTGTTAATGTGCCACAGTTTTTTGATTCATTCATTTACTGATCAGCACTTAGGTTTCTTCCAGCACTTGGCTATGTAGGTTGTGCTGCTATGAACATTGGGGTGCATTGGATCTTTTGGATTGGTGTTTCAGGGTTCTTAGGATATAATTCTAACAGTGGAATGCTGGGTTAAAAGGCAGTTCCGGTTTTGGTTTTCTGAGGAAATTCCATAATGTTTTCCACAGTGTTTGCACCAGTGTGCAATCCCACCAACTGTGCACTAGAGTTCCATTTTCTCCACAATCTCTCCAACACTTGCTGTTTGTTTCTTTGCTTATGATGGTCATCTCCCTGGTGTGAAGTGGTATCTCATTGTGATTTTAATTTGCATCTCCCTGATGGCTACTGATACTGAGCATCTTTTCATATGTCTCTGGATCCTCTGTATGTCCTCCATGTTTTTATTGGGTTGTTTGTCTTCCTACAGTGGAGTTGTATGAGTTCTTCCTATATTTTGGAGATTAAAACCTTCTCTGAGGTATCATTGGCAAATATGTTTTCCCATACACTTGGTTCCATTTTCATTTTAGTGCTGTTTTCTTTAGCCATACAGAAGGTTTTTAATTTGGTTAGGTCCCACTTGTTTATTCTTTCCTTTATGTGCCTTGCTCTAGGGGACATCACTGAAAATATTCTTGCATGGAATGTCTGAAATTTTCTTGCCTATGTTCTCCTGAAAAACTTTTATGGTGTCATGAGTTATATTTAAGTCTTTTATCTATCTTGAATTTATTTTTGTTTATGATGTAAGTTGGTGATAAAGTTTCATTTTTTTTGCATGTAGGTCTCCAGCTCTCCCAACACCATTTGTTGAAGAGGCTATTTTTACTCCATTTTAAGTTTCTGCCTCCTTTGTCAAATATTAATTGGCCATAGAGACTTGGATTTATTTCTGGGGTCTCTGTTCTATTCCATCGGTCTATGTGTCTGTTTTTATGCAAGTACCATGCTGTCTTGATTACAGTGGCCTGATAATACAGTTTGATATTAGGTATTGTCATTCCTCCTACTTTGCTCTTCTTTCTCAAAATTGCTGCAGCTATTCAGTGTCATTTACAGTTCCATATAAATTCCTGAAATGTTTGTTTGATATCTGTGAAATACATCATTGGTACCTTAATAGGGATTGCATTGAATGTATAAATTACTTTGGGTAGTATGACCATCTTGATGATGTTAATTCTTCCATTCCATGAGCATGGTACATGCTCCCATTTGTGTCTTCCTTAATTTCTTTTTTCATTGTTGTACAGTTTTCCAAGTACAGACCTTTTGCTTCCTTGGTTAGAATTATTCCTAGGTACTTTATTTTTCTTGTTGCTATATCAAATGGGATTTTTTCCTGATTTTTGTTTCTGATATTTCATTGTTGGTGTACAAAAATGCCTTTTATTTCCAAGTATTTACTTTGTATCCCCCTGTTTTGCCAAATTCATTTTATTTGGTTGAGTAGTTTTTTGGTGGAGTCTATAGGGTTTTCTATGTACATTGTCATGTCATCTGCAAAATGCCAGGTTTAATTCTTCTTTTCCAATTTGGATGCCTTTTATTTCCTTTTCTTGTCTGATTGCTGTGGCTAAGACTTCCAGTACTATGTTGAAGAGGAGAGGAAAAAATGAGCATCCTTGTCTTATTTCTGATCTTAGTGGGAAAACTCTAAGTTTTTGTCCATTGAGTATGATGTTGGCTGTAGGTTTCTCATATATGGCCTTTATTATGTTGAGCAATGCTCCCTCTGTTCCCACTTTGCTGAATGTTTTTATCATAAATGGTAATGGTGGGTGTACCTTATCAAATGCTTTTTCCACATCTATTGATATGATCAAGTGATTTTTGTCTTCTATTTTGTTTATGTGGTGTATTATGTTTATTGATTTGTGAATATTGTACCATCCTTGCATCCCTGGGCTGAATCCCTTTGGATCATGGTGTATGATCTTTTTAATGTATTGGTAGATGTGCTTTGCCAACATTTTGTTCAGGATTTCAGCATATATGTTCATCAGCGATATTGGCCTGAAGTGTTCTTTCTTTGTAATGTATTTATCTGGTTTTGGGATTAGGATGATGCTGGCTTCATAAAAAGAGTTTGGGAGTCCTCCATCTCCTTGATTTTTTAAAAATAATCTTTGAAGGATGGGGGTTAGCTCTCCCTTAAATGCTTTGTAAAATTCTCCTGAGAAACCGTCTGGTCCAGGACTTTTGTGTGTAGGAAGCTTTTTGATTACTGTTTCAAGTTCATCAGCTCATATTGGTCTATTCAGCCTTTCTGCTTCTTCTTCATTGAGTTTTGGAAGATTATATTTTTCTAGAAATTTGTCCATTTCACCTAGGTTTTCAAATTTCTTGGCATATAGTTCTTCATTGTAATTTCTTACAATCCTTTATATTTCTGCAGTATCAGTTGTAATCTTTCCTCTTTCATTTCTGATTGTGTTTATTTGGGTCCTCTTTCTTTTTTTCTTGAAGAGCCTCCTTAAAGGCTTTGCAATTTTGTTTTTCTTTTCAGAGAACCAGCTCCTGGATTCATCGATCCTTAGAATTGTGCTTTTAGTCTCGATGTCATTTAATTCTGCTCTGATCTTGGTTATTTCCTTCCTTCTACTTGCTCTCAGCTGTCTTTGTTGTTGTTCCTTGAGTTCTTGTAGCCGTAGGGTTAGGATGTTTATTTGAAATGTTTCTGTCTTTTTTAGGTAGGTGTATATTGCTATGAATTTCCATCTCAGGACTGCCTTCGCTGTGTACCATAAGTTTTGGATTATTGTTAGTTTATTTTCATTTGTTTCCAGAAACTTTCTCATATCTTCCCTAATTTCATTCTTGACTCATTCATTGTTTCATAGCATGCTATTCAATCTCCATGATTTTGTGTTTTGGGTTATTTTCCTTGAGGTTGATTTCGAGTTTCAGTCCCTTGTGGTCAGAGAAAATGCTTGATATGATTTCAATTTTCTTGAATTTGTTGAGGCTTGTTTTGTGTCCTCTCATGTGGTCTATCTTTGAAAATGTTCCATGTGCATTTGAAAAGAATGTGTATTTTGCTTCTTTGGGATGAAAGGCTCTATATATATCAGTTAAATGCATTTCATGTAGGGCACTGTTCAATTCCACAGTATTTTTGTTGATATTATGTTTAGAAGATCTGTCCATTTTTGACAGTGGGGTGTTAAAATCCCCTACTATAATTGTGTTGCTGTCAATATCGTTCTTAAAGTCCTCCAATATTTTTTATGTGTTTGGTGCTCCTATATTGGGTGCATATATATTTACTATGTTTATGTCTTCTTGATGAATTACTGCCCTGAGTATTGTGAAGTGACCTTCTGGTTCTCTTTTTATGGCTCTTTTTTTGAAGTCTATTTTTTCTGATATGCATATTGCTACCCCGACTTTTTTTCCCTGTTCATTTGCTTTGAATACTTGTTTGCAGTCCTTCACTGACAGTCTGTGTAGGTATTTTGTTCTGAGGTAGGTCTCTTGTAGGCAACATATGTGTGGGTCATGTCTTCTTATTCATTCAGCTATTCTATGTCTTTTGATTGGGGCATTTAATCCATTTATGTTCAAGGTTATTATTGATAGGTACTTATTCACTGCTATATTTTCATACATCAGTTCCTTTCCTTCTCACTGTTTTTCATTCTGTTCTTAAAGCAAGTCTTCTAGCATCTCTTGTAGAGCTGGTTTGGAGGAGATATATTCTTTGACACTTCTTTTGTCTGGGAAACTTCTTCTTATTTGGCCTTCCATTTTAATTGAGAGCCTTGGTGAATAAAGTAGTCTGGGTTGCAGGCCTGTGGTTCTCATTACTTGGAATATTTCTTGCCATTGCCTTCTGGCTTGGAGTGTTTCCATTGAGAAGTCAGTTGCTAGCCTTATCAGGGCTCCCTTGTATATTACTTCCTTTTTCTCCCTTGCTGCCTTTAAGAGTCTCTCTTTGTCTTGGAATTTTGCCATTTTAATTATGATGTGTCTTGAAGTGGGCCTCTTTGGGTTCCTCTTGATTGGGACTCTCTATGTTTCCTGGATTTGCATGACTTTTTCTCTCATCAAATTAGGGAAGTTTTCCATCATTACTTTTTCAAACAGGTTTTCTATCCCTTGTTCTTCTTCTCCTTCTGGTACCTCCATTATATGGATATTATTCCATTTCATGTTGTCCTGCATTTCCCTTACCATCTCTTTTTTTCTTTCTAAGTCTCTTTTCCTTTTCTTGCTCTTTCTGGGTGTTTTTTCTACCTTATTCTCCAGCTTGCTGATTCAATCTTCTGCTTTATCCAGTCTACTTGTAATTCCTTCCTTCTAATGTGTTTTTTTATTTTTCAGAATTTATTGTTCATTTCTTCCTGGTTTTGTTTATAGTTTCTATTCCCTTTTTCATATTGTTGTAGTTCTGAGTTTCTTGTAGTTGTCTGTGATTTCTTTGAGCATCTTTATAGCCATTATTTTGAATTCTTTATCTGATAGTTTGCTTACCTCCATTTCATTTAGCTTTTAGTGGGGAGTCTTCTATTCCTTTTGATTGCATATTCTTTTTTCCCCCCATTTTAGGTAATTCATTTTGTTTGTTTCTGTACTTCCTGATGTTTTGCTTTGCTAGCTGTCTTTGTAGGGTGTACTTCTATGGTAGGAATTCTATGGGGTTGAGTTATGTGGTCTCTTTGATCTCCTTGTCTGATGCTCTAGGTTTGTCCTTTGTTCTGTTTTTGTAGGCTCTCTTGTACTTGGGTTTTTACCTTTTGTGGTTTCTTTTTTGGCGGTTTCTCTCCTCCAGCAGGTATACTGATTTTTGCAGCTCCTACCTATTCTTGTATGTGATCTGTGGCAGGGGGTACACAAAATGAATTAAGACAGTGGGGGAGTATTTCATGGGATTTAAAGTACCAGCAAGTAGAGAAGAGATAGGAGATTCTTTGGAGAAGTATAGCATTAACTGTGATCTTTTACTCATCTAGCCACTTTTTATGAAAGGTGAAAGAGAGATAAGACTCTTAGAGGGGAGGAGGATTGTGAGCTGAATCCAGAAAACAAAGCTCATGTGCAAGTTAGATGATGAGATATAGTGAAAGTAATGGATAGAAAGTAGGCATAGTATATGAAAGAATAGAGTTAACCACAGAAATAATAATGCCTAGGAGTAAAGTGAAGTGCACTAAGATCAGGGAGGGTTGTAGTGTAGTATGTACAATGGTACGGAACAACCATTATTTATAATAGTACTGGAACAATAATATGACAAGAAATATATGATTTGGACAAGCAGAAGAGAAAGTACAAGATCAAGAGTAGTGTGTCATTGGAACATGAGTGAAGTGAAAGAAGGAACATTAAAATACAATAAAGAGAGAATAAGGAAAACCTGTCAATGCATTTAAACAGATAAGTTAAATGAGGAAAACTAAACATGGAAGAGCAATAAAAAATACTAGTAAAATAAAATGGTAAAAATAATGAAAAAATAATACACATAAACAGTAAAATGCCAGATCTATGGGATAGCAAAGTGACATTTATTTCAGTTTCTCAGTTTGGGGGGTTAGCCTAGTTCTCCCCCTTTGTATCTGTCTCAGGATCCTTTATAACTCCATGTCTTTTGTCTCACTTAAGGGAAGGGAAAACTAGAGAAAGGAAAGAAAAAAAAATAAGCCTCCTGCTGACTTTAAAACCATTCAGGGAGTTCTGCTAGTCTTCCTGGGTGCCAGAGGAAGAAGGGGGCTGGGCTTCACTTTTCTTCCTTCCTATGGTTTTGAAAGGATGGAGACCAGATCTGGGCTTCAGTATTCACAATTTCCCAGCCTCATCCCTGGTCCTCTGTGAGCTGCCAGGCTCCACTCAGCCACTCAGCCTCTTTGCATGCATGGCTCAAATCACCCTTGGGGTGAGTCAGCCGCTGCTCAAGAGTTCCTTACAAAGCAGCTGCCCTCCATTCTTATCAAGTGCCCAGCTTTTCACACAACCCACCTTTCCAACCAGTCCAGAGACTATTGGAGTCAGGGTTTGACATGGCCAACTCCTTCCTTCTCCAGGCATCTCCCGGCATCCCAATTTCTCTAGTGTCAGTGTCCGCAGTCCCACTGTGTGTCTCCCTCTTCATCTCTATTCCCCCCAGTGACTTACAGCATCCAGGTCCCTCCTGGTGCTGGGCTGAGCCCCCTCATCTGGTAGGGGAGCTAGCTGGTGATCTAGCTCTCCTCCACATATGCTGTGGCTGGTGCCACTGGGGGCCACAGTGTCTTAGGTCCCTGCATGGATCCCAGGGACCTTACTGTCCCAGCACAATCTCCTCACCATCTGTTTTTCAATGTGCTCTACAATTTATGTCCTCCAAACTTCATATAGGCTGGGATTCCACTGGCTGTTCACTCTGTTCCTCAGAAGATCAGCTAGGTGTTCCAGCTGGACACAGGGAGAACTGGGTTCAACTCCCACCTACCTCATGCCATCTTCTTATTTATTTATTTTTAGACAGATGAGAAGGAAGGGAGAAAGAGAGGGAGAGAAACATCAATGTTTGGTTGCCTCGCACACCCCCTACTGGGGACCTGGCCTGCAACCCAGGCATGTGCCCTGACTGGGAATCGAACCAACAACCCTTTGGTTCCTAGGCCAGCAGTCAATCCACTGAGCCACACCAGCCAGGGATCATGTTTTTAAACTATATAAAATGCATTATACCTTGTGTATCATTTAACAACTCATTTTCCACTGTGTATTAAAAGCTATTTTTGATGTATTTAATGCTAATTCATTTATCTTAACTGTTATAGACCATCACAGTATGTGAATATTTATTCAAACATGCATCCAATTATCTTTTCAATGTACATCTAGGCTGCTTCCAGTATATACATAGCATATGGCTTCATTATTTATTTACCCTTAGAATATATGGATTTTGTTTTATAATTTTTATGTATCCTTTTTCCCATGTTTATACTTTTTTCCTGCCTTCTATAGAATTGAAACATCTTCTTTATTCCTGTTTCTTTTTCTCCACTGTGTTGTAAATTTTAATTCTATTATTAGTATATTATTTAATGGTTACCTTAAATGTTAGCATACATACTTGACCTCTAATATTTCCTCTCTCATCCCAAATAATAGAAAAATACATTAACCCACATATTACTATTCCTTGCTTCTATTTGGTTTAGTCTAGTTATTTGTTCCACCTTGTTATAGACCTTATTCTCACTTACAGAGAGCCATTATTTGTTTATTTCATCTTTAAGTTTATCAACACTTGTGCTCACCCTTTCTTCTTGCATCTTCCTACTGGTTTCATTTTCAACCACATGAATAACTTTGCTAGTTCTTTTCCTAAGGAATTGCTCACTAATTTATTTAAAATATTTATAGAACACCTACTATATGCCAGCTAGAATTTTAGGTACTGGAGATATAACAGCACACAGAACAAAGTCTCTGCTCTCATGGAGCTTCCAGGCTAGTGGAATGAAAAAAAAAAGTAAACAAAAATATATTGTGTCATATCTGACAGAATAATGCATAAAGAAAAATAATGCATGGTAATGGGAAGGGGGATTACTATTTATGATAGGATAATCAAAGAGTACTTCTCTGATATGAAGACTTTTGAATGAGACATGAATGGTGTGAGTTACCCAGATACGAGAAAATATAATTTTGTGTAAAATTATCTTTATTTGACCTCATATTAAGTGGTAATCTAGTTGGCTATAGAATTCTTTTGGATCCTGTTGTTTTCAAGAAGTCTGCTATTAACCAAAGTGTTATTTCTTTGTAAGTAATATGCCTTTTATATTTTGCTTTGTTAAAGATCTGTGCATTCATCAAATTCACTGTGTTGGTTTGGATGTAATTTATTATAATGAGCTCACAACTCATTATTGAATTTCAGTAGGTTCTTGAAAATAAGGTTGTGTATTTTTCAATAATTCTGAGAAGCTATCATCCATTAGTACTTGTTCTGAGAACTTTATTTTTTATTTAATCTTTATTGTATTTTTATTACCATCTGATCCCCTTATACCCTCTTCCCCCAGCAACCACCACACTGTTTTCCATGTCCAAGTGTCCTTTTTTTCTTTTTGTTCAATTCCTCCACTCCCTAACCACACCTACCGGCTGTCCTGCTCTCCATCTATGAGTCTGTCTCTGTTTTGCTTATTACTTCAGTTTGTAGATTATATTCCACATATGAGTGAAATCATATGGTATTTGTCTTTCTCTCACTGGCTTATATCACTTAGCCTAATGTTCTCTAGGTCCACCCATATTGTTGCAAAGGGTAAAGTTTTCTTTTTTTTTTTTTTTTTTTGAAGGCCAAGTAGCGTTCCATTGTGTAAATGTCCCATAGTTTTATCCACTCATCTGTTGATGGATGCTTTTGTTACTCCCTCATTTTCTTACTAATTCTAGAATTTTATTAGATTATGCTGAAACTTTACCTTTTCTACTCCATGATACATACTCTTTCATGTTTTTGAAAATATTTTTTCTCTCTGAAATGTACCGTACCTGAGCAATTCTTCTTCATGTGTACTTTTCAGTTCATTAATCTGTCTTCAGTGATATCTAATCTTCTATGTAATATTAATTTATTTTCAATGACTATTATTTTACAGAAGGTCTACTTAAAATAGATTTTTAAAAAATCTGCTTTTTCTTGCTCTTATGCCATAATCTCTGGATCTCTTCTCATGTTCTCAATTTCTCCTTTGATGTCTTTATCATCCTTATAATTCCTTTATGACATGTTTGATTATTCTGTTATGTCAGGGGTGCCAAACTCGTTCACCGGGGGCCACATCAGCCTCACAGTTAACTACAAGTGGCTGAAATAATTTTAGAACTGTATAAATGTAACTACTCCTTAACTGTTAAGTGGTTGAAATTACATTCAGCTTTTTGAAGGCAACTGGGAAGCTGATGTGGCCCCCATGAAGATGAGTTTGACACCCCTGTGTTATATTAAGTTCTTGGACATGGTCTAATTCAGCTATATGTTTTATCAGCTGACTTGCTCATGATAATTTTCTTGGGCATTTTGTTGTTGTGGATTGTGAGCTTGTTTTCAGCAAACATTTATTTGTGGTCATGTCCCTCCAGTGTGTTTTTTATTTCTTTTTTTTTTTTTATTGTTCAAGTACAATATCCCCTTTGGCTTTGTCCATGTGTTCCGATGGATCTTCCCTTATTTTGCCCCATTATCCCTCAACCCCCCTCCCCTCTGGTTACTGTCTGTTTTTTATTTCAATATCTCTGGTTATATTTTGCTTGCTTGTATGTTTTGTTGATTAGGTTTCACTTATAGGTGAGATCATATGGTATTTATCTTTCACCACTTGGCTTATTTCACTTAGTATAATGCTCTCCAGTTCCATCCATTCTCCAGCATGTTTTTTTGTGTTTGCTTTTGTAAGTGAATGTATAGGTATCCTCATCTTTAGACCAATTTATGTTAATTTCTCAGCTTATAAACCCTAAATCAGGCAGATAGTGTACATTTAACATTAATTCCATGTAAGATTAGATGTGAAGTTGTTAAATCTCAGTAGAAAAACTACCCCAAAACTGCTCTTCATTAGGAATTCATGCTTAGATATACAAGTTTCCATGTTGAATTTTCATGTTGTGAACTAGTTTTGTCTACTTCATTTTATCTAATTAACCTTTTTGCTGAGGTTGAGCTCTTCAAGATTTTGGTTTTATATGGGAGTCTAGTTCCAGCATTTTACCTGGCATTGTCCTGCTGTACATCTGTTGTTCTGGTATAATTATTAATAAAGTCTCCTCTCTCACTCAAGTGTTCCACTTTAGACAATAAAGTATATAATAGCCTAATCCTTAGGCAGGAATGTGCTGGTTATGCTAGAGGAAGAGAAAAGCCAGATTGGGTACTCTGTAGAGGGAAGAAGGTTTAAAGAAGAGCTTAGATTATTTAACATAGCATGATCTTCTCAAGGTCCATTCATGTTGTTGCAAATGGCAGTACTTCACCTTTTTCTTAAAGTACATTTTATTGATTATGCTATTACAGTTGTCCCATTCCCCCCCCTTTATTCACTTCCACCATGCACCCCTCATTCTACCAGCACCCCCCAACTTTGTTCATCTCTGTGGGTCAAACATATAAGTTCTTTGGCTTCTCCATTTCCTGTACTATCCTAAACTTCCCCCTGTCTATTTTGTACCTACCATTTATGCTTCTTATTCCCTCTACCTTTCCTGCATTCTCCCGCCTCCACCTTCCCACTGATAACCCTCCATGTGATTTCCATTTCTGTGATGCTGTTCCTATTCTAGTTGTTTGCTTAGTTTGTTTTTGTTCTTTTTTTAAGATTCAGTTGTTGATATCTGTGAGTTTGTTGTCATTTTACTGTTCATATTTTTGATCATCTTGTTTTTCTTAGATAAGTCCCTTTTACATTTCATATAATAAGGGCTTGGTAATGATGAACTCCTTTAACTTGACCTTATCTGGGAAGAACTTTATCTGCCCTTCCATTCTAAATGATAGCTTTGCTGGATAGAGTAATCTTGGACGTAGGTCCTTGCCTTTCATGACTTCAAATACTTCTTTCTAGCCCCTTCTTGCCTTCAAGATTTCTTTTGAGAAATCAGCTGATAGTCTTATGGGAACTCTGTTGTAGGTAACTGTTTCCCTTGCTCTTGCTGCTTTTAAGATGCTTTCCTTATCTTTAACCTTGAGTAATGTAATTATGATGTGCCTTGGTGTGTGCTTCCTTGGTCCAACTTCTTTGGGGCTCTCTGAGCTTCCTGGACTTCCTGGAAGTTTATTTCTTTTCCTAGATTGGGAAAGTTCTCCTTCATTATTTTTTCAAATAAGTTTTCAATTTCTTGCTCTTCCTCTTCTTCTGGCACCCCTATGATTTGGATGTTGGAATGTTTAAAATTGTCCTGGAGGTTCCTAAGCCTCTCCTCATTTTTTTCAATTCTTATTTCTTCATTCTGTTCTGAATGAATGTTTATTTTTTCCTTCTGCTCAAAATCATTGATTTGAGTCCCTGTTTCCTTCTGTAACTGTTGATTCCCTATTTATTTTTCATTTCACTTTTCATAGACTTCACTTTTTCTTCTAATTTGTGACCATACTCAACCATTTCTGTGAGCATCCTGATTACCAGTGTTTTGAACTCTGCATCTGATAGGTTGGATATCTCTTCATCACTTACTTCTTTTTTCTGGAGTTTTGATCTGTTCTTTCATTTGGGTCATATTTTTTTGTCTCAGCACACTTGTTACGTAGTAAGGGGTGGAGCCTTAGGTATTCGCCAGGGTGGGGCAACCTGTGTCACTGTGTTGTGTCAAAGTCTGAATTAATGTTTCTTCTTTAACTCCTTGGTTGTCAGATTTGATACGGTCAATTTGCTGGCAATTCTGGTTGTTTTCTGTTTTTAAATTTGTGGTTGTCCTTCTTTGGGTTGTGTGAGGAGGCAATGTGTATCTACCTATGACTCCACCTTGGCTGGAAGTCTCATCTTTTCTTGTGGCTTAATAGTATTCCATTGAGTTGGAGGCATACAATGCAATACATAGGTCATATATCATAGAAATGAACACTTGAAACCTATATAATTTTATTTACCAATATTTCCCCAAAACTATAATTCAAAATAAAATTTTTGAAAAAGAAGAACTAAGAGAAGAAGGCAAAAACCAATTTACAAAGTGCTTTCTAGGTAAGGAGAGGATATTGGAATTTATTCCATGTATATTTGAAGGCCATTAATGGAGTTGAAGCCATAGAATTTTAAGCAGCTTATGGGTGTTTCTTTATTTTACCTGGCTTCCTAGAGGTATCCCCTTTGCCTTATGTGCCATATTTTGATGTGTATACTGTGCACCCATATTTTGACCTGAACTTTCAGGAAAAAAACTTTCATTTTAATATTTTAATTATTTTTTATTTACTTATATTTAGGAATGAAACTGATTATGATATTCTAAGGTATTATTTTACATACAGATATCATTATTGCTTTCTGGAGTTATACTTTTAGTGCATAATCAAGAATACAAGAATTAAAAACATTTCTATAGGTACAGAACTAGTACTACCCATGTATAATGTGCATCCTTATTTTTCCCTGAAAAATTTGGGCTAAATTTTGCATTATACATGGTAAAATATGTAGTTTAGGGGTCAGTCAAGGATTGGGATAGATTTTGTACTCATATTTTGAGACTCATCCTATTAGTGGTTTTCTTGCTTCTAGGGCCTTCCCCCAGAATTTTCAGCTATCTGGCCAGCCTTGAGCTATATCCCTTTGATATATATTTTATCTTTTTTATTGTTGTTCAAGTACAGTTGTCTCCATTTTCTCTCCATCCCCATGTTCCACCCTCAACCCTACCCCCTTTTATATCCCTTTAGATATTAAGCCAATAAGTTTTCTGGTTTCTGCCAAACTCACAATTATCACCCAGCACAGTTCTTTTATCTGTGATTTAATGGAAGACTCCTCTATTGTTCCTGCCTGCACTTTTTAAACATGAAGTCTTCCTCATGTATATGTAGCTATTACCTAAGATTTGGGACAGGGTATGTATTCAGATTTGGGGTACCATCCCTACTGTGGCTTTCTTGCTTCTAAGAGTCCCATACCTAAATTTCCAAATTATCTGCCACTTTGAGCCAGTAAGGCTGTGTTATCATAGCATATGAATTATAGGTTTGGAGGAGCAAATTCAGGAAAGAAAAGCCACAAGTGTAATTTTAATCTGTTGCTATTACCATCTTTCAAGTGCGAACTTTCCTCAAGTTTTTGTCTGCTTTCAGTCACTTTCCATTGCTTTTAAATAGTCTTCCTCTATATGTCTTTCTATTAATCTATATATTTATTCAAAGTTTATAATTAATAGGCATAAGAAGGCATATGTACATAATTTAGTCTGCTGTTACCAGAACCTGGATCATTTATTATTATTTTAATTTGTGTTGATATTAACAGCAATTTTGAAAATTTTCATGTTTATTAACCATTTTTATCCAGTTCATGAATTTTCTGTTCATGTCATTTACCCATTTTTTCTTTGTGCACTTTTATCTTATTTATCTGTAAGAGTTCCTTATTTTTGAAGATATTAATTCATTAAACATTCTAATTTTGAGGCTCAAATAAAATGTGTTTTAAAATGTAAGGTTTTAGATTGTTTATGATGGTTATATTGGCTTTTCATGTTCATATGGGATCATTTAGTAGAATGGACAAGGTAAGGAATTTTTTTTTACTAGAGATTCTGCTGTGCAGAGAAAGGAGCTCTTGCATTTTTATAAGACAGTATCTTGTGGTCAGCTTTTATGATGTGCAGAGCAGTGTTTGTAGTGACTTTTCTAAGCAAAATCTTGCCAGATACATTATCTTTGTACTTACTGATGTCCATTTTTTAATCATAATCATTTTTTGTACTCACCCACAACTACTATTAATAGGCTCTGCATCTATTCATCAGAGGAAATATTGCAATGTAATTAATATGTACTAAGTACACTGTGGGTCCTTACTAGAACTCTATTCAAACATTGTTCTTTTTCCATTTTGTCTGTAGGAATACACCATTGATGTATTTTTTCGACAGACATGGCATGATGAAAGATTGAAATTTGATGGACCCATGAAGATCCTTCCACTGAACAATCTTCTGGCTAGTAAGATCTGGACCCCTGACACCTTCTTTCACAATGGCAAGAAATCGGTGGCCCATAATATGACCACACCTAACAAGTTGCTCAGACTGGTGGACAATGGAACCCTCCTCTACACAATGAGGTCAGAAAGTGGTACTTCTATCTAAAGTATACTTAGGGGTAGGACTGGGGTTGAAAGCGGCATGTTTTAAGCTATCTATTGAAAATTCTTTCAAGTTTACAGATTATAAATGTACATATAGGTGTGTGCTTCCTAACATAATTTTCAGGTATACACACTCACAGACATATATATAGATTGAGAGTTGGCCGTATGAACATTCTCATAAACACATATATCTATTCATGATATATAAATGTGTGCCTACTCCAAGATACATGTGGACTAACACACAAGCATATACATATTCAAGAACACTTAAATACACAGATTGACAGCCATATACAGAGGTATGAACACCGTGACAAAATAAGCTAGGTTTTAATGTAGCCAAAAACTTCTCCTATGATGCAGAGTTATGAGAGTGAAATGAGATAATAATGGATATTTTCTGAAACTACAATGTTTATATATAGATATAGATAGATAGATAGTGTGTGTATATGTGAACTCCTTTATGTATGTACACACACACACTCACCAACAAACACACGAAATTACCCCAACCTATTTTTAATTCCACAATGCGTGGGAAAGCTGAGGAGTTTGATATAAGTGAAGTTTCTCAAGAACTTAAGACTGTATCTTTTAAGCAGTATAAAATGATTTATGAAAAACATAAAATTGTAATGGTTTTTATGCTTTTGGGGTAGAAAGTATGATATACAGGGTAGGGCAAAATTAGGTTTAAAGTTGTTCATATGAAAAATCATACAGTAATTAATAAATCATAATATAAGAATAAACTCCTGCATACTCACAAATGTAAGTCTACTTTTGCTTAATCTTATATCTTTAGTTGATTAAAAGATGTATCATAATTTTATACCCCAAAGCATAAAAACCTTCATAATTTTATGCTTTTTTCATGACATATTATTATCATTAGAGTTTTTAGGTATTGAATTTTGTTTCTAAAAAGAATGACTTTAATAAGATTACTAGTTCAATAAGATTCTACGTCCCAACACTAAAATCTTTCTTGGTTCTTGTCTATGCTTTTGCTAGTTCCTCTGCTGTCAGCTGTCACTTCCTGAAGCTTCCTCTCCCATGAGTTAGTGTCAATTTTAAGTAACTGAGTGAACATTTATTTAATAGAAAAATGTGATCCTTTAATGCAGATTCTGTGGGTATTCAAAATTTGTGTATTTGTTATTTTTAATATGTGAACTAAAACTCAAATAATGCATGCCTAGTAAATATGTGGTAAATATATGAAATGTGTTTGCCTATATGCTAGTCCTTTGTTACTTTAAACTTGCAATTTCTTTATGTTTTTTTCTGAAAGAATTTGGGGACAAGAGGATAGCCAGGGAAGAATGAATAGCAAATGGATACTTAAGGGGAAAGTTGAATTTATAGAGAATTTGATTGACTAAAGGATGAATGAGAACAAAAAAGAGGAGAGAATGGTAGAGAAAAGTGGATAGAGAGTTGAAGGGAAAATAATCTAGAGAAGAGATGAATAAAATTAACATATGTATTTTATTGATCTCTTCCCAGATATTATATATGTATATTACATGTATATGCATGGGTATGATCTTCTCAGGAAAGTATTTAGAGTGATAAAAAAATCATGCCAAAGATTCAGTCATGCAGTATCATTATCATTAAGGCAAAAGGGGGAAAGAGGAACCTGTGGAGACCAAAGGAAAAGTAAAGAAGGTATTCACAGGACCACTGATGTGCAGTGTCTTGAAAGCTAAGTGTGGTAGTCAATACTGGAACTTTTAATATTTGCAGTTCACTTCCTGGGTACATGGTAGTACTTCACTTCCATGGAGACTTGAAATTAGGCAAGAACAAATGACTTGCTTTTGCTAACCAAGTATGAGTGAAAATAATATGTTATTTCTGAGGGAGGATAGGAAACTTTTTAGAACTAGTGACCAGGGGACTAGTGACTAGTGACCATGACCAGGGGAGAGGAATGTGGATTCCTACATTGGGTGAGTATCATTATGCCAGGTGGTTTTGTCTCTGTTGCTCTATGTTTCTTATTGAAGATGACATAAAAGAGAGTGACCCTCACTACAACCTCAGAAAGGCAAATAGTGTGAATGAGACAAACCTTTGGTTGCTTTAGGACACTGAGATTTTAGGGTTGTTACTGCATATTAATTTAGTCAGTTTTGACTGATATATGAAAGAAATAAAGGTTTGTTAAATAGATGAGAGTGATCAATAGTAATAATACTGATAATAGCATAATAAGTACAATAGTTAATATCAATACAGTACCTACAATGTACCAGGTGCTCTTCTAATCATTCCACTTTTATAATCTTTATAACAACTCTATGAGATAGGTACTATTATTCCCACTTTACAGATGAGGAACGTGAGACAGAGTAAGAAAATTTTCCAAGATGACCTACGTAATAAACAGTAGAGCTAGCATTCATACTCTGCCAGTTTTATTGCAATTTCATGCTATTTGTTATTATTTATACATTTTTACAACATTGTTGGCTATTAAAGAGAGCTGAATTAATATAGATAATTAAAAGTATGGCTCTGGCCAGTGTGACTTAGTCGACTGGGCATTGTCCTACAAACTGAAAGGTCATTGGTTTGATTCCTAGTCATAGCACATGCCTGGGTTGTGGGTTCAGTCCAAAGTTGGGACATGTGTGGCAAAGCAGCCAATTGATGTTTCTCCCTCACATTGATACTTCTCTCCCTCTGTTTCTCCTTCCCTTCCTCTTTCTCTAGAATCAGTAAAAGAAAAACATTTTTTTAGTATGTATTAGGTTTGACAACATGGAAGACATTGGAGTTCTTTACAAACACTGTTTCAATGTAGTGGTTAGTGTAATGCAAAGTTTTTAGGAGTTGGCATAGAGGTAGTGGAGATAGTAAACATAGAAAATACTTTCTGGTTAATCCCTTCACATTCTTTCATCCAAAAACACATATACATGATACATAGACAGCAGTGGGGTGATACCTAGAGGGAAAGGGATGGGGGGTAGGTGGAGGTAGGCAAAGGGGGGAAGATAGTGATGAAAAGAGGTTTTGCTTGGGGTGATGGGCACACAATGTTGTGTGCAGACGATGTTTTATTGAGTTTTACACTTAAAACCTGTATGGTTTGGCTAACCAATGTCACCTCAAAAAATTAAAAAAATAAATAAATAGATGAATGAATGAATAAATAAATAAACTTTTTTTGAAAATGAAAGGATGGGTATATAATAGATACACCCAGGAGTAAAATAAATAATTGCTATATTTTTTGAATGGAGAAATTGGCACATGTTTGTGAGATAGCAGAAGGGGTCTAGTAGAAAGAAAAAGATTAAAGGTACAGTAGAAACAGGGTTTTGTTGACATCAAGTTTCCAGTGAAAACCATAAGGAGATGGCATCAAAACTATAGTGAAGGTTTTGCTTGTAAAGGAAGAAGGACATTTCTCTTCACACTAGGTGAAAGGATAGAGGTTAGATATAAATTTTTAAAAGGAGTTGGAACAGGTAGGACAAAAGTGTGGCTATAATGTATGAAGAAGGATTTGGAGAAAATAAAACATAAGTAAAGGAATAGATATAGATACACTTGTAATAAAATGCATGAAGGAAAAAAGTTCAAAGAGGAGATGGGAGTGTATACAATTGTGGAAAGAATGGAGTGCAGTAGATAGAAGAAGAGGGATGAGGTGGTTGGAGGAATGGAATGATGATGAGGAGATACGGATGGATAAAAAGCAGTAAGAAAATGGAAGAGTAGCTACAGGGAAGAGCGAATGATGGGCAGAAAAAAAATGAACACAGAAAATGAGAATAGTACATGAAAAGGAATAGAGAGTGGATGAGGAGAACAGGATAGTGAAAAAACTGAATAACAAAAGAAAAAAATGGATAAAGGATAAGCTTGAGCTTTGGAGGCATGGTAGAAAGGAAAGAAGAAAGGAAAGGGGGCATGGGGATGTTGAACTATGAAGAAGACTGAGGATACAGATTGAGCAGGGCACAAGAAGAAGCTGACCAAAGGATTAGTCATCTGAAAATAGAATTGGATGAGAGGGAAGAAGATGACCATTGGTTTCTTTTTATTTTATTCTCAATTGGACAGGAAAGTGGAGTTTGGGAAGGTAGGAGTCTGTGCACAATATCCATGTGTTTGTTCTTTTTTTTTCTTGTGCTTATTCTTAAGTACAGAATGGATGAGGTACAGAAGTTTAGAAGCATGAGAATCCATTGGTTTCCTTACACAGTATATGATTCACCTTGGACCCAGGATAATGGGTCTGGAGGGAGAACTAGATTCAAGACTGAATATAAAAGATTGGCTCTGTTTAGGACCCTACAATTTATTCACCTGGTGACCTTTTACAAGATATAGACTATCTGCTTTCTCATTCAGGTAACAATGTAGCTGCTGCCTTTATATAGATGCATAAAAAGCACAAGTTGGATAAGGTCTGAAGAACATTTAGAATTTTTCAGAAAGTGTTTGTTAGTCTACAGCATTCTTCTTATTTTTGACACCCAGAAATCTTACCTGTTCCATGCGAAAACTACAGGACAGCTTCTTAGAAAAATCTTACCAAGGATGGCATGGCTATGTAACTAGGGAAGTTTAGAATGAAGCCTTGTCTTGTTTCATCTTGAGACGTCAAGACAACCATAAGCTCAGTGCAGGCCAAAGATCATTATCTACTGCTTACTTCAGCAGAACACATACTAGAATTAGAATGATACAGGAAGATGAGCAGAGCCCAGATGAAAATGAAACACATTTTTATGTACTTTTCATTTTTTTCAGACATGAACATATAGGGAACTGCATTTTTAAGTATATTTTATTGATTATGCTATACATTTTCCCCAATTTTTTTATTCCCTTTATTCCCCCTCCATCCTGAAACTCCACCTTCCCACATTCCCTTGCACTTAGTTCATGTTCATGGGTTGTACATATAAGTTCTTTGGCTTCTCTGTTTCCTGTACTGTTCTTAACCTCCCTCGACTCTGTCTATTTTATACCTACCAATTATGCCTCTTATTCCCTGTAGCTTTCCCCCCAATTCTTCCTCTCCCCCTCCCTACTGATAAGCTTCCATGTGATCTCCATTTCTCTGGTTCTGTTCCTGTTATAGTCATTTGCTTAGTTTTTGTTTTTATTTTTTTTAGGTTCAGTTGTTGATAGTTATGAGTTTGCTTTCATTTTACTGTTCATAGTGTTTGATCTATTTTTTTTAGATAAGTCCCTTCAACATTTTATGTAATAAGGTCTTGGTGATGACGAACTCCTTTAACTTGACTTTCTCTGGGAAGCACTTTATCTGCCCTTCCATTCTAAATGACAGCTTTTGCTGGGTAGAGTAATCTTGGATGTATGTCCTTGCCTTTCATGACTTCAAATACTTCTTTCCAGACCCTTCTTGCCTGTAAGGTTTCTTTTGAGAAATCAGCTAATGGTCTAATGGGCATTCCTTTGTAGGTAACTCTCTCCTTTCCTCTTGCTGGTTTTAAGATTCTTTCTTTATCTTTAATCTTGGGTAACTTAATGATGATTTGACTTATTGTGTTACTCCTTGGGTCCAGCTTCTTTGGGACTCTCTGGGCTTCCTGGACTTGCTGGAAGTGTATTTCCTTTTGCCACAATGGGGAGGTTTTCCTTCATTATTTAAGGGAATTTTATTTCTATTAATGACATTCAATTGATTAATTAATCAATCAATTAATATTTTTTAAACCTTTTAACAAATTCAATTGTTTTTCTTAAGCTATTTTACTTTTTATTGTTGTTCAACTACAGTTGTCCCCATTTTCCCCCACTACTCACCTGTACCCTCCCCATTCTCTACCTCCCACATTTAATCCTCCCCCCTATTGTCTTTGTCCATGGGTCCTTCATACATGTTCCTTACCTTTCTTTCACCTGTTATCCACTTCCCACCATGTTTCTGGTCACTGTCAGTTTGTTTTTTATTTCCATGTCTCTGGTTCTGTTTTACTCACTTCTTTGTTTGTTCATTAGATTGCAATTATAGGTGAGATCATATGGTATTTGTCTTTCACTGCATGGCTTATTTTATTTAGCATAATGCTGTCCAGTTCAATCCATGCTGCCATGAAGGGTAGGAGTTCCTTCTTTCTTTATGCTTCATGGTATTCCATTGCATAAATGTACCACAATTTTTCATCCATTCATTTACTTATGGCCACTAAGGCTGTTTCCAGCATTTCCCTATTGTAAATAACAGTTCTGTGAATGCTGGGGTGGATGGGTACTTTGGAATTGGTGATTCAGAATTCTTAGGGTATAGCGCCTGCAGTGAGATCACTAGATTGAAATGTAGTTCCTTCTTTAGTTTTGTGAGGAAAATCCATAATATTTTCTACAGTGGCTGCACCAATCTGCATTCCCACCAGCACTGCACTAGGGTTCCCTTTTTTCCATGTTCTCGCCAGGACTTGTTTGTTGATTTATTAATGATGGCCATTCTGACAGGTGTGAAGTGGTATCTCATTGTGGGTTTAATTTGCATCTGATGGCTAGTGATGCTGAGCATCCTTTCATGTGTCTATGGGCCCTCTGTATGTCCTCCTTGGAGAAGTGTCTGTTCATGTCCTTTGCCCATTTTTTCATTGGATTGCTTGTGTTCCTGGTTTAGAGTCATGTGAGTTCTTTATGTATTTTGGAGAGCAAACCCTTGTCCAAGATATCAAGGGCAAATATGCTTTCCCATATGGTTGGTTTGCTTTCCATTTTGTTGATGTTTTCTTCAGCTGTGCAGAAGCTTTTTCTTTTGATGAAGTATCATTTGTTTATTCTTTCCTTTATATCCCTTGCCCTAGGCAATGTATCAGTGGAAATATTGCTGCGTGGGGTATCTGAAATTTTCCTGCCTATATTTTCCTCTGGGACTTCTACAGTGTAGTGACTTATATGTAAGTCTTTTTTTTTTTAAATTAAATTTTATTTTAATTGTTGTTCTTATACAGTCTTCTGTTTTCTACTCCCATCCCGTCCCTCCGCCCCAGCCCTCCCCAGCTCCCTTCCATTTCCACCCCCCCCCCAGCTTTTGTCCATATGTCTTTCATACTTGTTGCTCTAATCCCTTCCCCTTTTCCCT
>PVKU01010902.1:0-47960 GCA_004027475.1 Anoura caudifer | reverse complement strand
GGCCTTAAGTATGTCCAGCTTTACTCGTAAGGGAGCAAATGTAGACAGATTTTAAATACAGTCAATTAGATGACATTTCATCTATCAATCGGCAAACATTCGTAATACCATACAGAGATGCTTTAGAGAGTCAACCACACAGTTCATCTTATCCGACGGTGGGGCGGATTGATGTGACTTATCTGGAGAGCAGCTTGGCCGTGGATTTGTTGTGAAATACGTTCATAATCTTTATCTCAGTATTTCCACAGCTGGGAATCTGGCCTAGGGAAATAATCGGATGGACAGACAGAAATGTTTTCACTGTAGAAATGTTTGTCATATTAGAGTGGTTAAACATTAGAGACAGTCTAAATATCCAGCAATGGCAGAATAGATTAAAATTTATTGTACACTAAAATATAATATGCCCCATCAAAATCTGTTTTCAAAGGTTGTGTAATGACTTGAGCAAGCAATGGTGGATTGCTCAGTGACAAACGCACTCTTAGCATAGTATAATTCAAGTTACTTAAGAGTTCTATCTGCACATCAAGTCTTTGAAGTAAAAAGATAATGCAGAATGGTTATTTCTGGTGTTGGACTGATGATTGATAGTTCCCTCCATTATTTATCATTCATCATATTATCCAACTTTTATGCAGAATATCTATTAGTTTTCCAATTATAAACCATGAAACATCACCATTAAGGGTGATTCTTATAGGAAGTTTCATCTTTCCTTTGTTAAGGATATTGTCATGAAGCAGACACGTTCTGATACAACTGTTGATGCATTTATAAGAACCTCTCTGTGTCTGAATTCTCTTCCACAAAATTTGTTTACAAAGAGTAACACACATGTCACTTAAAATGTGTTTTCTGGATGAGCTGCTTTCCAGGATAAAATACTCTAAGTAACAAACATTGATTAAGTCCTCAGGCATGTTCACCATTGAAAGAAGTGAATCCATCTGTATTCACATAGCTTGCTAGTGACATTCATATGACATACTATTCCTCTATTGTCATCAACATAAATTTACTGTTCCAGGGAACTTTTGTCCAGGCACTTAACACTTGCAAATATCTTTATTGTTTATTCTGACACATCCTCAAGGCCAATCACTGTTCAATAGAAAACACAGAAGTGCCATTTACTTCCCAAGACTTGAACACTTGCCTTATTATATCCACCAGTCCTACGCTGTTACTTAGGGTTGACCCCATCCTAACCAATTCTCCACATTCAAGTCCCAACTTAAACCATACTGCAAAATCTCAACAAATAACCCCACATTCCTCTCCCCACCCCCTGAGACACTACCAAAATTCTGTCAAGTTATTGCTCTTCATGACTTCAGTAAGAAAGAAACTTGGGTTTGTTGTCAACAGGTTGTTTTGGTGATATTTCTGGGAGCCAGCATCTGATGTTCTTGGAGATCCCAGCAAACCCCAGGCAACCCAACATCCTCAACTCAGAATCAGTGTACTCTGAAGCCCCTCCAGCTTTCTCTCCCCACGCTCTGAACTCAAGGTGGGGAAAGCAATCTTGCATTAGGTCGAACTCCAGTTTCTTTTTGTTGAGCTCTGCAAGTGCTGTGTTTATTTTGCCCCTGGGAGTAAAGAACGCTTTTTAGGGATCTTTTTAGTTATCTGATCAAAATTTTAAAAGCTCTTGCACTAGTGAAAATCTGCCTTATTGGCAATAGTGCATATAATGTCTCTATTCTTGTCACTTGTACTTGTGTAAAAGACAAGGTCAAGAGAACAGGCACAAGCTCCCCCAGTCTGTTTCTCAGACTGTCCCTGGGGACTAAGAAGTTCTGAAGGATGTTTCAGGCTGATGGGACTTCCTGAAAACAACACCCAGCTCCTCTGTTCAGCAGGTGTCCAAAGAAGCAAAGAGCTAAGTAGATGGGGTGGGGCGAGATGGAGGAGGGGCTGAGATGTTAGGAGGATGCTAAGCCTGAAAGAGCCTGGTAGATATAAAAGTGGAAGTAACCCTGTTACCGGCAGAGAGGAAGTTGGGAAAGACAGGAGATCTTTTCATTCTCAGCCCCACCCTCTGCCTTCCCAGCTGGTCAGAGCTAACTTGGTTGCTCTCCTGATAAGTTCCAACAAGAACCGACCTCGGTTTGTCTCTGCATTGGAGTCCTGAGTGCTGGTGGCAGAAGAGGTGCGCCCTGGGGTGGGTGAGCGTGGAGTTTCTGGGCTGCTGGGATGCTCTGTTGGGCAGGTGGGGGCTTGGGAGTCTGTGTGGCTGGGAGAGAAAAGAGGTGGATCCCATCCTTCTGGACTGTGTTGGACAGTGCTGCCCACCTGCTGTCCCAAGACTGCATAGTTTTATTTCAGTGGCTACTTCTTGTCAGGCTCTATGTACTGGGACAGAGGCAGGGGCCTGGGAGCATGGTGATGGGCTTGGTGGAGGCCTAGGGTCAGCTGGGATCAGCTCTAGCAGGCCAGGCCAAAGCAGAGAGAAGAGTGAGAAGGGAAAAGGGAACAAGAGAGGGGAGAGGGAAAGAGTGGAGCAGGAGAGGAGATAGAAGCAGGGGTGGGGTGGGGTGGGAGGGAGAGTGAAGGGTGCAGACTGAGGAAGAGCAGGAGGAAGAGGGACATAGTAGGGAAGGATAGAGATGAGGGGCGAGAGAGAGAGAGAGAGAGAGAGAGAGAGAAAGAAATGAAGGGGGGGGAGAGAGAGAGAGAGAGAGAAATGAAGGGGGAGATGAAATCTAAGGGGAAGTCCTTGGGTGAGCTGGAAAAGGACCAAGGACAGGCTGTATATTGCTCTTTACTGGAGGACATAGAGCCAGCCCTTTAGGTCAGCAGAGCCTTGACCTCTCCAATGAAAATGCTGGGCTTGGACTTGGATAACTTAGGACACTTCACACTTTGATATAACATGGTTCAGTCTGGATACCAGAAACCATGTTGGGGAAGGGATGTGGGGTATTTTCCTAACCTTCTGCCCCTCTCCACTGTGATTGCTCAAGTTCATTCCAATGGAGTGCAAAACTCACAATTGTTCCTGCCCACTTTATATTTCTTTTTTTGGTCCATGTGTACTAATCACTCTTAAAGCACCTAGATCTTTCTCAAATTCCATGAAATAAATCAGCAGCAGCAGACACAGCAAAACCCCACATTCTTTTAGTTTGAGGGCAGTAAGTTCCTGACATCAAGGACCTTATACAACGTGGCATTTCTCCTCCATTATAAGTATCTCATTTTTGTTTCCTTAGGGTCTCTGCTGTTTGAAAAGTCTCCCTGTGGTAAGTATATTGATGATAATAATAATACTAACCATAGTAATATTTACTGGGCAACCTATGCTGTGCCAGGCACTGTTCTAGCAACTTTCCATTCATTATATTCTTTAATCTTCACAACAGTGGAGGCCGATCATACCACTACTTCTATCTTAGAGGAGTGGAGAGTAAGGGACAGTATTAATTAATATGCCCAAGGTCAAGCAGCTAGTAAATGATAATCTGAAATTTGAAGCCAGGTGGATTTACAAAAACTAACATTGATATAGCACTTCCATATTCATTATCTCATGTAGAATCATTGCCTCCGTGTACGAACAGAAAACTAAGGCTGAGAAAGGCTGACGTGAGCTTCCTGAGAAGCTCATTACCAGTAAATGATGAAGCCAGGGCTCCCGCTGCATAGTGGAATGGTAAAGAGAGGAAGCATAGTCTCTATTGATTTATTGTTGCCTCAAAATTTTAAGATGGTATTTACCAGTGTAGTTAATAAATAGCTAAACTTGAAGCTAGTTATTCATACTTTTTCATTTTTTTCAACTAACTGCTTACATTCAGTATCATTTTGTGTTATTTGCAGGTGTACAGCACAGTAGATAGATAATCATATACTTTACAAAGTAATCTCCCCATAGGTCTAGTACTCACCTGACACCATCCACAGGTATTACAATATTATTGGCTATATTTCCTATTCTTTACTTTATGTCCCCATGATTATTTTGTAACTACCAATTGTACTTCTTAATCCCTTCGACCTTTTCACCCAGCGCGATCAGTCAGTTGGTTCTGTGTATTTATGAGTCTGTTTCTGTTTTCTTCATTTATTTTGTTCTTTAGATTCCACACATAAGGGAAATTATATGGTATTTGCCTGTCTCTGACTCTCTTATTTCACTTATCATAATACCGTCTAGGTCCATCCATATTGTGACAAATGGTAAGATTTCATTCTTTTTACAGCTAAGTAATATTTCATTGTGTACATGTACCAAATCTTCTTTAAAGCATAGTCTTTAGATAAGTTCTACTTGACAAGAACTACAAAGGCTAAGCATAAATTAAGCAACAATATGAAGTGGCAAACCAGGAGGTAAACTGTCTGCTAACAACTTTTCTGTTCTTTTCAATAAATCAATTCTTTTCCTAGAATAAAAAACTTAAGAAATATAATAATTAAAGACAACTTGTACACTTCAATTAGATCTTGTCTGAATAAGTTAGTATTCTGATTATGTAAGAAAAAGTCCAAAATTTTTAGAGCTGGAAAGTGATAATTAGGGTTGAAATGTCATGATAGCTCTAACTGTAAAATCATCTGGTAAAATGAAAATATGGTGCAAATTTACAAAAAAAACTAGCAATTATTGGTCCTATGTGATAGGTATATGCAGCCTCATTATGTTATTCTCTCTTTTTTTTTTCATAGTAAAAAGTCATTAAAAGTATACTCTCTGGGCTTTGTGACCTTGAGTAAATACCTTAATGTCTCTGGTTGTTTGAGTTCTTTCCCAATAAAATGGGACTAATCACATTTTGTAAGAATTATACAAAGTGGTTTATGAAAAGCGTGTAGAACAAGGAATAGCACATCATATGCATATGCCATTCATTGATTGACTGTCTTTTTAAATGTGTCTTTATTGAGGGCTTGCCACATGACAGGCTTGTGTTACATGTTGGGATACTGAACACAGGAGGTTGCTGCCCATCCTTGGCTTCCATGCTAGCGTGTTTGTCACTATTGAAGATGTCGCTCTTTTGCTTTATTGTTCATCCTCCTCTGGGGAGACATCAGAGGAAATACAGAGGGGAAAATATCTCTTTAAACAAACAAAAAATTCTAAAGCAGCCACTAACATTCTTATCTTCCCAGTCAAACTCCCATTGTAAGTTGACTTCGTATGGTTTTTATTGCCATAGATTTTCCTGCAATTATACTATCCCTGTGTCATTTCCAACTTAAGTGGAGGCCATATTTTAACATCAATGGAACCAGAACACACTTTTTAAATCTCCAACTGCAAACCTTCCTGAAGAGTATTTATTCCTGCCTTTGAATTCCATCTCTGCCATGTAACTCTGGCCTTGGGGAGCTCACCTGCCTTCTCTGAGTTATACTTTCCCCATCTGCAAAAGCAGATGTACCTATTTTGCCTGATATCTGTAGGAATTGGCAATTAGAGATAATTTTTGGTAACGTATCCAGTATAGTTCTTCATCAGGGGGAGTTTTTATTATTGTGGTGATTACAGCTGATGGATAAAATGTCTACTTGCTAAGTTGACATCTCTGAGAGGGGTGTGGCTGGAGCTGAAGGGAAAGGTGGGACATGGGGTCCCTGTTAATTTTATCCTCTGTACAGTTAATCATAGCTATGAAGATACTGGTCTAACTTGAACCTGTTTAGTGTTTCAGCTGAACTGCCTCTTCATCTTCAAGCCATCATGAGCTATAAGAAACACAGGTCACAGAAGGTCTCCTTGGATACAGAGAGAAATATGAAAATTAAGGACTATTTTCCTCAGGTACAATATGTTTGTAAATACTGTTTACAGAATGTATAAATACTAGATTTAGCCATCCTTGACACTGGACTTCATAGTCCTCCTGTCCAAAAATTATCCCACTGAATATAGGAAATGTTACGTAAGTTAAAGCCTTTCTCATTCATGTTTATTCTTTCCGTTTTCATGGGTAGTAGTAAGGAGGGGTTTTAATAAAAATCTTAGCCATAGGAAATCAGCCTTTAACAAAAAGCTATTGTAACACTTCTTGAACAAAAAAATCAAATATAATGTACAGTAAAATATGGAATAAAAACAAAATTAAAGTTATTTCACAGCTTGACAATATATACAATACCATGTAAATATGGCTGATCTATTTGATAACGGCAATACAATTGTTAAGGCTTTACAATTTATAAAACACTTTTTAAAATATTTATTCTTACTATAAGCTTATTAGGCAGGCAGGCAGGCAGGATTTTCTCATTCTCAATTTGGTTTATAAAAAGAGGAAAGAAGTGAGTTGTTCCTTAAGGCCATAGTGGAATGGAGACTTGGACTTAAGTTCGCTGACATTAGGTGGGGTGCTTTCTACTAACTGGGCTCTGTTATTACATCAAACCACAAAATCCCGTCCTGAATCTAAAATGCTCCTTGGGTTTATTAAGAAAAAGGCTGAGAGAAGGTGAGCAATTGAGATTGAAACTTAAAAACCCCCTTTAAGTTTTGTCCTGATTCTAATTAGAACATCCAAGTAGGTAGAAAAGCCCAGCCAAGCCTAGTTCTGTTTTTTGTCACACACCATGACAGTACAAGCCAATAACCATGCAGGACTGACCCCATGTCCCCTTTTAGGAAGTGTCTATATCTGCCAAAGAATCCTTGGAATAGTTGAAAATCCCTCAGAATGTTCCACAGGCTGTACGACAAGGACGTTTCTGACAGCAATAGGCTGAAGAGGATGCTCTTTGCGAGTTTGGATGTGTGTCCAGAATAAACGTACATTACCTTATGTTCCTTCTCCTTTATCTAGAGTATTAGTACTATTACAAAGAAGGAAAATAAAAGTTAACCCACCAATGTGCTGATCATTGTGCTAGGCATTGTCACACATGATGCGGCACTTAATCTTTGCAACAACCCTGGCGTTGTTATTCCCATCACCAGCAAGTGGCGTCTCTTGCCACCCATGCCATGATGACTCCAACTTGGCAAAAATGTATCTCTTAGATGTAGGAATCAGATGCTCTTAATTGTTTATTGAATTTTTGCCATTTGATTAATCCTCTTTATGTAATTCTTCTCCCATCCCCCAGCCCTGGTTTTTAAATTCCTATAAAAACAGGAATTTACCAAAAAAGTATATGCAGTCTAATGGAAAAAATATTGGACTATGTATTAGAGTTCTGATACTCACTTCATTAATTGGTTAGTATGTAACCCTAAGAAAGGCACTTACAGGAGAAACTTTCTGTGCCCCAGTTTCTCCATCAAGAGGACAGAAAGGCCATATTTGTTGCTCTTCATTTCATAGGAATTTGGAATTAATTGATATAATAGAGGAAACAATTTGAGTTCTTTGCATGGTAGGTGCTGGGTGAATCACAGTTTTATTTTTACAAATAACAATATTATTATGATGAAATAATTACTTAACTGATGATGGTTTGTTTAACATTTAATTCTCAATTATAAAATCAACAATGGTACTTTATTCTTGCTGATTTTGGTGTTTTAAGAACAATTTTTGGTGCTATCCATCACTGTGGTCAGAAATAGTAAAAATTATACAGCTGAAAATAGTAAACAAGACCCGAGAGAACACTATGAGGGCTGGCAGACAATTAAGCATGCATCTCTGTTGGTTTTTTTTTTTTTTTTTAAGATTTTATTTATTTATTTCTAGAAAGGAGAAGGGAGGGAAAAAGAGGAAGAGAAACATCAATGTGTGGTTGCCTCTTGCACACACCCTACTGGGGACCTGGCCTGCAACCCAGGCATGTGCCCTGCCTGGTAATGGAACCAGTGACCCTGTGGTTCACAGGTGGGTGCTCAGTCCACTGAGCCACACCAGCCAGGGCAGCATCTCTGTTTTTGATGCAACTACAAAACAGTTGTTTTTTTCCTCCCATTTCTCATAAATATGCACAAGTCTAGTAGTATTAAAAGCTTATCTAATTGATAGGACAGGAAACTCACCTTATATTTTGGCTCCCAACTCAAACTCTGATTTAATTCTATTCTCTGGGGCTTTGGAGATTGGTTCTGAGTTTTCTACAGAAGTTTTGTGAATTGCATACTAAAAAATGAAACAAAAGGCAAGTTGCATGAATAGTTTTACAGTCTCTAACATTTCCTTTTAGGTCAATAAAGAACAAGAGGGTAATTCCAGTGTTCCTCAAATGAAGTTTGCCTCTACAAAAAGCCCACGTCGTGTATCTAATACCGAGGTTCAAGGACCCAAAGACCAGGCTACATCCCAAAATAAGGTACTTGATGTTACCTTAGATGTACCTCACAGAAGAAACAAAAAAATGAAATACCGGATCACATGTAATGAGAGGCATACCTTATCTACGGCACTTGACACTGTTAAGGCTGTCAAAGAAGAGAGAGAAGCTCATCAAGGCAAAGAAATGCTGGTGCAGGGCACGGAAGGAATTGAAGGCTACCTAAACCTTGGAATGCCCCTCCGTTGTTTGCCTGAAAATTGCCATCTGGTAATTACATTTACCCAGAATAAAAGTGAGCAGAATGAAGAGAACCAGATATTTGGTCGGCATGACAAGGCATCTACTGACTGTATCAAATTCTTTATCCATGCAATTGGAAAGACAAGGAAAACAATTGTCAAATGCAGGAAACTTCACAAAGAAGGGGTCAAACTCTGCGTCTATGCTTTCAAAGGAGAAACCATCAAGGAAGCTGTGTGCAAGGACGGCAGATTCCTTTCTGGAGAATGGTGATTGGAAACTCATTTTAAACCTGGACTCCATTGTAGAAAACACACAGCACGTTGATGACCTAGGGGGCAAGCTCTTCCAGGTTGAGGCTGAGAAAAAGAGGTTGTCTAGGGCAGTAGCCACTCAGAATTGGGATTTGACAACCACTCGGAATTCTGAGTTGGAGGAAAGAAACACCTGTGTGTTGAGAGGAGAAAGTGTGGCCCAGTACCTTAGTATCCCAGTATCCCAGTATCCCAGTATCCCAGTATCCTAGTTTGAAAAGAGAAATAGAAAAAATTAGAGAATGCTTCAGGAAAAAGATTAAAAAAAGACAGGGAAATAAATTATATCTTGAACATAAAACAAACTTTGGGAAACTGACCAAAAACGCTACTCCAGTTAAAATGCTCAAACTTCTTTCTCATCTCAGTGACTCAGTTGGGTACTTATTATGGAACAACAATGGAATTCAGCGTTCTGCCACCTGCTTTGTTTTTAGAGGGCTGTTCGTTTTCACTTGTTGGCATGTAATACATGACATTGTGGGAAAAGGAATAGAGCCAAGTAAGTGGGCAGATGTAATTGGCCAATGTGTGAGGGTGACATTTAGTTACGAAGACAGCCACAAAAGAGTGGACTACTTTTTCGTCAAATCTTGGTTTGAGATATCTGATGAAACTCTTGATTATGCTGTTCTGGAACTGAAGGAAAATGGACAACCAGTACCTTTGGGACTATATAATGGAATTGGTCCTGTGCCCCTTAGCGGGTTAATATATATGATTGGCCATCCAGATGGTGAGGCAAAGTCTGCTGATGCTTGTGCTGTAATCCCTCAGGGTTGGCAAGTAGAAAAACATCAGGAACATCTGCAGGCTCAGTGTTTCGATGAGCATAGGCAATTTATCCATATGTTCACTCAAAGAAGTTTTGAGGAAATGGTTCCCAGACATGATGAGATTACCTATGACACCAGTTTTTACATTGGGTCATCTGGCTCACCAGTATTTGATTCGGAAGGTTCATTGGTGGCCATGCACAGTGCTGGTTTCCCTAATTACTACCATCCTAAATTTTCCAGTATCATTGAGTTTGGCCCTACTATGGAATCCATTCTCCATGATATTAAACAAAAGCATAGAACCTGGTATGAAGGCATATGCATAACTCAGCAGGAGGTAGAAATGGTGAGTGATGAGGATTGAGGACAGTGAGAATCCCATCTATTTCCCAGCTTTAAAAGAATTAGCTATGGAATGTTACTCCACAGGCCGAGATGATAGTTTTGCAAATTCAAAGTGGTTAATTGCTCCCTGACCAACGTAGCTTACTTGGTTGCTCCTTGTCCCACAGAGCAAAAGGTGGCTGGGTAGATTTCCAGCCATGGCACATTCCATGGCTGTGGGCCAGCCCCTGGTTGGGGCATGTGATAGATTTCTCTCTCTCTCTTTCTCCCTCCCTTCCCCTATCTCTAAAAATAAATAAATAAAATCTTTTTAAAAATTATTGATTTCATCAATGATAATAAATATTATTGACCACTTCTTTGCATCATGCAGTTTTTCTAAGCTCATGTATAAACTAGTTCTAACAACTCTGTAAGGTGGATTATTATCTCTATTTTATTTTATTGTTTAAAGACTTATTTTTAGGGAGAGTTTGCTATTTCCAGAATGTCATGTTATGTAATCACATAGTATATAGCTTTTTTTCCAATTGACTTCCTTCACTTAGCAATATGCAGTTGAAGTGCTTCTGGGTGTTTTTATGGTTTGATAGCTCATTTCTTTGTATCACTGAATAATATCCTATTATCTTGGTATACCACAACTTGTTTATTCACTCATCTTTTGAGAGAGCTCTTACTTCTAGTTTTCAGTGATTATAAATAAAGTTGTCATAAGCATTTGTGAACAAATTTTTGAATAAAGATATGTTTTCAATTCAATTGGATACACACCAAGGAGTGTAATTACTGGACTGTGTAGTAAAGTCATGTTTAACTTCATAAGTATTGTATCTGCTGAAATGTTTTCTTTTTCTTTTTTAATTTTATTTAAATTGTTGTTCAAGTATAGTTTTCTGTCCTTTACTCCCTTCCCAGCCAACCCACCCATCCTTTCCCACCTCCCTCCCATTTCCACCCCCTCTAGTTTTTGTCCATGTGTTCTTTATATTTGTTTCTGTAAACCCTTCCCTTTTTCCCCTGAAATTCCTCTGAAATTCCCCTGAAATTCACTCCCCTTTCCCCTCTGATCACTATTCTCTATTTCAGTGTCTTTGGTTATATTTTGCTTGTTTGTTTGTCTTGTTGTTTATGTTCCTGTTAAAGGTGAGACCATACGGTATTTGTCTTTCACTGCCTGGCTTATTTCGCTTAGCATGCTTTCCAGTTACATCCATGCTATTGCAAAGGGTAGGAGCTCCTTCTTTCTGCTGCATAGAATTCCATTGTGTAAATGTACCAAAATTTTTTGATCCATTTGTTTATTGATGGGCACCTAGGTTGCTTCCAGTACTTGACTATTGTAAATTATGCTGCTGTGAACATTGGAGTGCATATGTTCTTTTGGATTGGTGTTTCAGGGTTCTTAGGATATAATCCTAGCAGTGGAATTGCTGGGCCAAAAGGTAAATCCATTTTTAGTTTTCTGAGAAAATTCCATACTGTTTTCCATAGTGGTTGTATCAGTCTGCAATCCCACCAACAGTGCACTAGGGTTCCCTTTTCTCCACAACCTCTCCAACACTTGTTGGTTGTTGCTTTGTTTATGATGGCCATTCTGACTGGTGTGAAGTGGTATCTCATTGTGGTTTTAATTTGCATCTCTCTGATAGCTAGTGATATGGAGCATCTTTTCATGTGTCTCTGGAGCCTCTGTATGTCCTCCTTGGAGAAGTGTCTGTTCAAGTCCTTTGCCCATTTTTTAATTGGGTTGCTTGTCTTCTTAGAGTGGAGTCATGTAAGTTCTTTATATATTTTGGAGATTAAACCCTTGTCTGAAGTATCATTGGCAAATATGTTTTCCCATACTCTTGATTCTCTTTTTATTTTAATACTGTTTTCTTTAGCCATGCGGAAGCTTTTTATTTTGATGAGATCCCATTTGTTTATTTTTTCCTGTATGTCCCTTGCTCTAGGGGACATATTAGTAAAAATATTGCTGCGTGAAATATCTGAGATTTTCCTGCCTATGTTCTCCTCTAGGACTTTAATAGTACCATGGTTTATATTTAAATCTTTTATCCACCTTGTATTTATTTTTGTGTATCATATAAGTTGGTGTTCAAGTTTCATTTTTTTCACATAGCTGTCCAGTTCTCCCAACACCATTTATTGAAGAGACTATTTTTACTCCATTTTTTGTTGCTGCCCCCTTTGTTGAATATTAATTGACCGTAGAGACTTGGGTTCATTTCCGGGCTCTCTGTTCTGTTCCATTGGTCCATGTGCCTGTTTTTATGCTAGTACCAGGCTCTTTTGATTAGAGTGGCCTTGTAATACAGTTTGGTACTGGGTATTGTGATCCCTCCTACTTTGCTCTTCTTTCTCAAAATTGCAGCAGTTATTCGGGGTCATTTATGGTTCCATATAAATTTTTGAAGTGTTTGTTCTATGTCTGTGAAATATGCCATTGGTACTTTAATAGGTATTGCATTGAATCTCTAAATTGCTTTGGGTAGTATGGACATTTTGATGATGTTGATTCTTCCGATCCATGAACACGGTATATGTTTCCATTTGTTTGTGCCGAACTGTTTTCTAATGGGGCTATACCACTTTGCATTTCCACAAACATTGAGGGAGAGTTTATATATCATTCACATCCTCACCAACATTTGGTATTCTCACTTTTTTGGATTGTGCACATATTAATACTGCTGAAATGAATGATATTCTTCAGGGGATTATGAGATTAATTCATGAAATTGGGACTGTCTTCGATGATTTAACATACGTAAATATAGTTGCCGTATCAGTCTGTGTTCTGTCAGGAGAGTAAAAATTGCTATAAGTATTACAAGAATGTGGTGTTTGATTAGGATTAAGGGTTAGATGAGTGGGAGGATCAGGGGAAGAGAAGATCTATAAGGCTGCAGCCAGAGGAGAGAAGGGGCTGATTGACGTGGGGAAGTCTGAGACTGTCCCACCTCTTGTCACCATGATGGTTAAGTAGTCACTCACAGACAGGTTGCAAAATTGCATATCAGGCACAAACCACAAGTGGGAGCTTCTGTAGATATTACACAATCCTGTCTCACTTCCATGATTGCCCCCAAAATAATGCCTAACACTTCATTTCCACCATCCAAGTTTCTTAAGAGTTGTTCTCATTGACAAATGCTGACCTTTAACACACGGGGATTCTGGGGGAAAATAGTTGTCATCTTTATAAGGAAGTGGTGTTGCTAGGATATATATATATATATATATATATATATCCATACACACTATATGCACGTGTATACAATGATTCTTAGTGAAGTTGTAATGCAGTTTTTATCATGAATGTATGGCACAACTTCAACAGATTATTAAGTGCAAAAAAATCAGCATATTCCCATTGCTATTATTATGCTGTAATGTAAATCCTATCACCAGGTGTTTTTCATTCAGATGAAATAATCTAACACAGAAGTATCAAGTTAACAAATCAGGCTAAAGTTTGACACAGGGAGAAAAAGAAAACATTTTCTTCCTGTTTCCTTTTGACCCTTCATACTGCTCCCCTCTTTTCTGTCCTTGCTTATTTCCACTTGGGAATTCCAAATGAGCTCACAAAGGCATTAAACATGCCCCCCCTTTTCCACATTGATACTTTATTTCTTTCCCAAAGCATTCATTTTGTGTGTGTCCCCCAAAACCATATGTCCAAATCCTAGCTGTCTGTTATCTGTGAATGTGAATTTGACTTTTTCAGAGATCAAGTCTTTGCAGATGTAATTAAGTTAAAGATCTCTAGATGAAAGCATTCGGATTTCTGGTGGGCCCTAAATCCAATGACTTGTGTCCTTGTGAGGGATGAAAGAGGGAGGTTTGACCCAAGAAGAAGGCCTTGTAGGGGAAAGAAAAGAAGACATGAATATATCTCAGGGAGGTGGGCCAAAGGGAGAGGAGAAAGAAAACCAAGAAGCCCACCAGCTTCCCTCCAGGCTGGAATCCATTTTGAAGCCAGTGCCTCATTTAGATCCACCCTCCCTCCCTTACACAGCAAGACCAACCTTGTCACTTGTTTGCCAGCCCCCAGTTCTCTCCAGTCTGTTCATTTCCTCTACTAAACTTCTGAAGTCTGTCCAGAGCTCTCAATGCAAAGATGCTGGCATCTATGAACAGGGAATAGGACTCTGTCTCCATTGCATGGTGCAGGCATTTGGAAATCTAAGACAGGATGTGTCACCAGGGCAAGGTATAGGGAAAGGGGCACAGAGCTTCCTGCTCTCTCCAGGGGCTCCACTCTCCCAGCACCTTCTCGTTGCTCATCAACTGATCTTGCTGTTTGATGTCAATTACTATCAGGTAGCTTTCAGTGAGCTAAAACTTGCAAGTTCATTTGGTTGAACCCATGGAATATTAGGAAAAGTGATGAGCCGTGGCCACATGGCTTAGTTGGCTGGAGGGTCATCCTGTGCACTTAATAGTTGTGGTTTGATCCCCAGTCAGGGCACACACCTAACATGCCCCCTCAATCTGTGGTAGTGGTGTGGACCAGAGGCAACCAATCAGTGTTTCTCAGTTACATCCATGTGTCTCTCTTCTCTCTCTCCCTTCCGCTCTCTCTAAAATTCAATAAACATATCCTCCAGTGAAGGTTTAAAAAATGAAAATATGTCAGTAATTTAGAGTATCTGTGGCTGCTTTCATAAAGTGTAATGAATATGCTTTCTTAATTAGAAAACTTAATTAGAAAAGCTAAAACATGGAAGTTCATTTGGTTGGACTCAAAGGACCACAGCCACTCAAAACCAAAAATAAAAGCATGTAGTCAGTCCCTCTTGTCTCCATCCTCACCCATCCCCTGATCCCTTTTTTCCCCTTCACTGAAGCCTCCACTGCTTTTGGAGAAAGATAATTAGAGGTGGAGCTGAGATCCCCCTGCCCCCAAGAGATCCAAAGGCCATCCACTCTTGTGTGAACACCAGAAGGAAGGAATCCAACTTGGCCCAGTTGACTCCATGTGCTTTCCTTCTCTATTCCATAAAAGGAAAAGATTCTGGGCACAGGAGTGGTCAGACACCAAAAACTGAGGGATGGAGCTGAGGCATTGGGGTGGGGGTGCAGAAAGGGATCCTGGGTCTGGGTGCTTACCAGACACTGAGAGGCACCTGGGAGAGGAACTAACACTGTGCCTAGATGCCAACCTTGGAAAAATAGGACAAGGTCAGGGGAAAGACTGGAGTGACCTGTTAGAAAGGGCTCAGTGCACAGTCATGGGCTTGATGTGCTCTATGCCAGCACTTCTCTCTCGTAAGTGCCAGGGGGGATTCTCCTATTCAGGAACGGCTTCATGTGGAACATATAGATTGTCCCCAAGCCATTTCGCTGTCCCCTCTGAATATTCCAGCAAAAATAATATAGAGTCTCAAAAAAAGGAAGGGAAATCCCAGCTTGGGTTAAACAATGAAGGGCCACCAGGCATACAGAGGCCATCTCCTGGTACACACTGCCACCTGCCGGATGCAGTCTCCAGGGCACCCCTTCCAAACGAAGGCAGCCATTATTAACCTGTTGGTAAACTGTTGAAACTGATGGCTCCACCTGAGGGGGTGTCTCCCATCTGGCATTCCTTTTTGGGGTGGTTCAACTCAGACTCATTGACTTAAAAAGGAAGGATACAAAATGCCTTGGTAGTGAAATACAATTGGTATGTGTGTGTATATTCAGGAGCTCAGCAGCCTGGCCTTGCCTCCTCTTGGATTTTATGTGGAAAAAAAAAGACTATTGCCTTTCTGGGGGAAACTTTATCCCCTACTTCATCATCTGGATTTTCTTCTTCTCCTCCACGTAAGGGTCACCCTGCTGTCTGATAAGCAGAGTGATGTAAGATCATCCCGATTCAGTTGGGGACGAAAGTGACTTGAGACTGAGTCACAGAACGTCAAAGCTCTATCCACCTCTGGTCTCTCCACTTCTTGAATTTAGCCTTCTGGGGGTCCCAACGAAAAGCTTGGGATGTTTACTAGCGCCCCTTCCCTTACCCAGCCTTGCACTTCAATTTTTACCTTCTCAGCACTCTGCCCCACTTTTCATCAACTCATCAGGGTGGAGGGGGCAGGTAGCATGGCATGAAAGGTAGTGAAGTCCTTAAGGGTCTAAAGAATATAGGCATAATGGACTTCCAGCCAAGATGGAGGCATAGGTAGACATAGGTAGACAAAATAAGGGCAACAAAAATTTATTAATTAAAAAAACAGAACTGACAGAAAATTGAACTGTACAGAAGTCCAACAACCAAAGAGTTAAAAAAGACATTCATTCAGACCAGTAGGAGGGGTGTAGTCGGGTGGCTGGGCAGACAGGAGTAGCAGCAAAAAAAGAAGCAGTGGCTTTCAGACCCCAGCGCACAAGGCAGCAGCTGATGGACCCTGGGTGCACAGGTGGCAGCTGGCAGACCGGGTGGTCACACATTCCCACCAGGCAAAACTGGGGAGTGAGACAGACTGAGCAACCTAGGGCTCCAGCTCGGGGAAATAAAGCCTCAAAACACCGATTGAAAACACTTGTGGGGGTTGAGGTGCTGAGAGAGACTCCCAGCCTCACAGGAGAGTTTGTTGGAGAGACCCACAGGGTCCTAGAAGGTACACAAGCCCACCCACACAGGCATCAGCCCCAGAACAGGCCCAGTTTGCTTGGGGGAAGCGTGGAAGGGACTGAAATCTGAGAGAGAGTGAAGCAAGCACCATTGTTCCCTCTCAGACCCTGACCCCACATACAGCATTATAACCCAGCAACTGGGCTGCCCCACCCTGGGGAACACCTAAGGCTCCACCCCTCATGTGTAACAGGTGCAACAAGACAAAAAAAATGGCCCAAATGAAAGAACAGATCAAAGCTCCAGAACAAATACAACTAAGCTACGAAGAGATAGCCAACCTATCAGATACACAGTTCAAAGCCCTGGTGATCAGGATGCTCACAGAATTGGTTGATTTTGGTTGCAAATTAGATGAACAAATGAAGGCTACCCTAAGTGAAATAAAAGAAAATGTACAGGGAACCAATAGTGATGGGAAGGAAACTGGGACTCAAATCAATGGAGTGGACCAGAAGGAAGAAAGAAACATCCAATCAGAAAAGAAGGAAGAAACAAGAATTCAAAAAAATGGGGAGAGGCTTAGGAACCTCCAGGACATCTTTAAATGTTCCAACATCTGAATTACAGGGGTACCAGAAGAAGAAGAGGAAGAGCAACAAGTGGAAAAGTTATTTGAACAAATAATAAAGGAGAACTTCCCCAATCTGGCAAAGGAAATAGACTTCCAGGAAGTCCAGGAAGCTCAGAGAGTCCCAAAGAAGTTGGACCCAAGGAGGAACACACCAAGGCACATCACAATTCCATTAACCAAGATTAAAATGAAGGACAGAATTCTAGAAGCAGCAAGGGATAAAGGCAGAGTTACCTACAAAGGAGTTCCCATCAGACTGTCAGTTGATTTTTCAAAAGAGACCTTCCAGGCAAGAAGGGGCTAGAAAGAAGTATTCCAAGTCATGAAAGTCAAGGACCTACATCCAACATTGCTCTATCCAGCGAAGTTTTCATTTAGAATGGAAGGGAAGATAAAGTGCTTCTCAGATAAGGTCAAGTTGAAGGAGTTCATCATCACCAAGCCCTTATTATATGAAATGTTAAAGGGACTTATCTAAGAAGAAGAAGATAAAAAACATGTACAGTAAAATGACAGCAAACTCACAATTATTAATAACCACACCTAAAACAAAAACAAAAGCATATAAACAAACAACTAGACCAGGAACGGAACCACAGAATGGAGATCACATGGAGGGTTAGCAACAGGGGAGTGGGAGGAGGAGAGAGGGGAAAAAGGTACAGAGAATAAGTAGCATAGACGGTGGGTAGAAAATAGGCGAAGGGCAAGAATAGTGTGGGAAATGTAGAAGCTAAAGAACTTATGACACATGGACATGAACTAAAGGGGGGAATGTGGGTGGGAGGGGAGTGTGCAGGGTGGAGGGGAATGAAGGGGAGAAAATAGGACAACTGTAATAGCATAACCAATAAAATATATTTAAAAAAAGAATAAAAAGAATATGGGAATAATGATCTCTGTTATATACGTGTTTCACTTATCAGTCTGGCCCCTGTGGAAACTGAGTAAGTCTGGGAGAATGACAGCTGACTACCACAGAGGCAAACCAAGTGGTAGGTCCAGTTGTGGCCACTGTGCCAGATGTGGTGCCAAATCAGCACTGCCTCAGGTGCATTGTACGTGGCCACTGATTGAATGAATGCATTCTTTTCTGTCATAATCAGGAAAGGGGATCATAACCAGTTCATCACAGATGAATGAAGTAGACAATAGAATGTGTATTTTCGTTTAATCCCAAGACTATATTAATACTCTCTTCTTTTGTTATAACATAGATAGGAAATGTCTGGATTATTTGTGCTTCCTGTGGACCACTCCATCAATCCACTCCATCAATGATATTATGATAATCAGGCCAGATGAGCAAGAAGTAACCAACACCTGAGAAGTCATGGTCCACACACGTTTCAGATGGTGGGAGATGAGCCCTGTGAAGAATCAGAGGCCCACTAAACCAGGGAGATGCCCAAGACATCTCTTCCAAAGTGAAAAATAAATTACTGAATCACACACCCCCCACTATGGAGAAGGAAGTGCATTGCCTCTTTGGTTTCTGAAGGCAGCATATTTCTCACCTGGATACACTGCTTCAGCCTATTTACAGGGTGACACAATAGGCTGCCAGCTTCAAATGAGGCTTAGATTAGGAAAGGGTCTGAAGGAGATCCTGGCTTGGTGAAAGCAGTGCTGCTACTTGGACCGTGCAACCTAGGTGACCCTATGGCATTAGAAGTATCAGATGCAGGAAATATACCAGGTGGAGTTTCTGGCAAGCCCGCATGGAAGAATCACAGTGCAGGCTCCTGGGGTTATAGAGCAAGGTCATCCCCTTTGCAGTGGAAATGTACACCTTTTGAATGACAACTCCTGGTGTATAATTGGCCCAGTAAATATGGAGCACCTGACCTTGGGACATCGAGTGACTGTGCATCCAGAACTGCCCATTATGTAGTGCATTCCATTAGACCTACCAAGTCATAGTATCAGGTGTGACTAAAAACTGTCCTTGCAATATGAAGGTGATGCACCCAGGACTAAGTATGAACAGCACGAAAGATCAAAAGATTGCAAGTGAGTCATATGAGCAACGTAGGGAGCATTCCTGCAAAGTCATCCACATCCTGATTCCTGGGACTGTGTCAGGCTACATGGCAAAGGGAAAATGCGGGGCCCCTCTGATTGGCCGTTTAACTCCTGAGCTCCCTGTTGGCCAACACCATTACAGCATACAGTTCAGAAGGCCCCAAAGACCACCTTCATGTTCAATAATTTGGTAAAAAGACTCATAGAACTCAGAAAACGGTTATTGTCATGGTTATGGTTTATTATAGTGAAAGGATGCAGATGAAAATCAGCAAAGAAGTGGGATTTATTCCAGGAATGCAAAGTTGATTCACCATTTAAAAATATATTGATGCATGAAAGACAAATACCATATGATCCCACCTTTAACAGGAACCTAAGCAATAAAACAAACAAACAGGCAAAATATAACCAAAGACACTGAAATAGAGAACAGGCTGACAGTGACCAGAGGGGAGAGGGGAGGGAATTTCAGGGGAAAAGGGGAAGGGTTTACAGGAACAAGTGTAAAGGACACAGGGACAAAAACATGGGGCGGGGGGGTGGAAATGGGAGGGAGGTGAGGAGGGATGGGGGTGGGCTGGGATGGGAGTAAAAGGCAGAAAACTGTACTTGAACAACAATTAAAATTTAAAAAAGAAGTAAAAATATATTGATGCAATCCATGTATCAACAGGCTATGGAAGAAAAGCAATGTGATCATATCAATAGATGCAGGAAAAGTATTTGACAAAAATCCATCACCCATTTATAAAAACTCCCAGCAAACTAGGAGGGAACTCCTGCAAACAGACAAAGAACATCTACAAAAAAATCTACAGCTAATGTTGTACTTTGTGGTGAGAAACTCGGGGCTCTCCTGCTAAGATCAGAAACAAGGCAAGGACATCTGCCGTCACCATTCCTATTTAACACCGTACTGGAAGTTCTAGAGAATACAATACAATAAGAAAATGAAATAAAAAAAGAGAAGGAAATAAAGATATACTAATTGAGAAGAAAGAAAGAAAACTATCTTTGTTCACAGATGACATGATTGTCTCTGTATCATGTAGAAGATCCCAAAGAATCAACAAAAAAATTCCTGAAACTAATAAGCAATTATAACAAAGTTGCATGGTATACCATTAATATAAAAAGCCAGTTGCATTTTATATACTGGCAATGAACAATTGCAGTTCAAAATTTAAAATATAATACCATTTAATTTGCCACCCCCCAAAAGAGAAATAGTTAGGCATAAATCTAATGAATAAATACAAGATCTATATGAGGAAAACTCTGATGAAAGAAATGAAAGAAAATCTAAATAAATGGAGAGCTATTCCATGTACAAGTAGAGGAACATGCAATCTACTATAATCAATGTAATAATACCAATCAAAATCTCAGCAAGATATCCTGTAGATATTGACAGACTGTTACTAAAGTTTATAAGGGAAGGTAAAAGACCCAGAATTGCCAATACAATATTGAAGGAGAAGAAAAAAGTTAGAGAACTGTCATTATTGAATTTCAAGACATACTATAAAGCTGCAGGAATCAAGACAGTACAGGACAGTGAGAGAATAGACAAGGAGGTCAACGGGACAGAAGAGAGAGCCCAGAAATAGACGCCCATAAATGTAGTCAACCAATCTTTGACAAAGGAACAAAACAATACAATTGAGCAAATACAGTCTTTGCCGCAAATGTTGCTAGAACAACTGGACATGCCCAAAACAAATCTAGACACAGACTTTACACCTTTCACAAAAATGAACTCAAAATGAATTATAGACCTAAATGTAAAACACAAAAACTATAAAATTCCCAGAAGCTAACAAAGAAAAATCTAGGTGACCTTGGATTTGGTGAGTCTCCTTAGACAACACAAAAGCATAATCCATGAAAGAAAAAATTGTTATTTTGTGCTTAGAATAAAAAAGGTCTGCCTTGTGAAAGGCACTGCTAGGGAATGGAGGCCCAGTGCCACGCCGAGCAGAGTGAGTGTGGGCAAGGCTGGAGGAAGTCCTAAGAGCTCAAGCACGGGGATGCTAAGGTACTTCTTACCTCCCCTGGGCTCGGTGACATCTGCAGCACACCAGATGTCACAAGCACCCATTCTTATGAGAGAGAGAGAGAGAGAGAGAGAGAGAGAGAGAGAGAGAGAGAGAGAGAGAAATAATACAGGAAAAGATAAGCCACAGACTAAGATAAAATATTTGTGAAAGACATATCTGATAAAGGACTGTTATCTAAAATATACAAAGATCTTTTAAAACTTAACAATAAGAAAGCAACCACCCCCCTTTAAAAAGGTGGGCCAAAGAACTTTAACGGGTGTTTTTATCAAAGACAGATAGCAAATAAGCAGGTGAAAAGGTGCTCAATGTCATATGTCCTGAGAAAACTGCAACTTAAAACAGCAATGAGATGCCATTACCTGTGTTCTGTGAGGTCCATGTCAAAACCCATGGAATATACAACACCAAGAGTGAACTTAATGTGAAATATGGACTTTAGGTATAAGTAACATTAATACTGGCTCATCAATTCAGCAAATGTACCACATTAACACAAGAGGTTACATACTCTATGATTCCATTTACATAACATTCTTGAACTGACAAAATTGCAGACGTGAAGAACGTATTAGTGATTTCCAGGAGGTAAGGGTAGGGTGGTAGTGGGGAATATTGGGTGCAGCTATAAAAAGGGCAACATTGCAGACCCTTGTGGTGATAGAAAGAATACTACATACACTTGTATATAAAGTGTACGTTGTATAATATACATTCATTATAATACAACACATATTATATATGATTAATATAATAACACATATTGTATACTATATGATGTAATTATATTATTTCAATACAAGAGCAGAACTGTAACTACTCTGTGTCTTCACTGTGTCAGTATCAGTAGTGACTACAGTTTTGTAAGTCCAGTTTTGTAAGATGTTACCATTGAGTAACATGGGGGAAGAAGGTACATGGTATCTCTCTGTCTTATTTCTTACCACTCCATGTGAATCTACAATTATTTCAAAATTAAAAAAAAAAACACTTAATTTTAGAAGAAGACAATGCAGTTTCTGCCCAGCTCTTCCTCTTGGGTTATGTTCATTTGGAACCCAACCACCTCTCTGCTGTGAAGAAGCCAGTCAGCAAAATAGACAGGCCAAGTGTAGGTGTTTGGGCTGCAGCCCTCGCTGAGTCAGCAGGTGACCGCCAGCATCAAGCATGATCCCTGTGAATGAGCAAGCCCACAGATGATTCCAGCTCCCAACCATCCTTTGAGCTGCCTTGAGCTCCATGTGGAGCAGAGACTGGCTGTCCTCATCAAGCCCTTCCCAAATTGCAGATTCCTGTGTGAAATAAATGCTGATTGCTGTTTTCAGCAACTAATTTTAGGGCCATTTGTTATATAGCGCAATAGGTAACTGGGGGTAAAAAAAAAAAAAGAATGAATGACTTTTATCAGTGAATGTTCCATGGGAAAAGAAGACAATTGGTTTTTCCATTGAAACTTGATGGTAAGCAATGGTGGCAATTTTTGAAGTATCATCAAAGTATAGCTTTGAACAATACAGACTGGCTTCATTCCAATCAGTCTTAATTAGTGAGGTTTTATTGTAGCTGCCATATCACAAATTACAAATTGGGCACATCATTTGGTTAAAGATTATTAAGTCACTTAAGGGTTGGGAACAGAAGGCAATTTAGGAGATATAGTTTGGATACAAAAATGAAATAAGTTTTTCAAGCATGGTACGGATTATTTGAAATTAGGATTGTCTTGGACGGTCTAAGAAACATAAATAGAAATATATTACTATCATTATGGACATAAAATTATAAATTATAATTGCCAAGTAGATTATTATGAATTACAAAATATCATAGGATATCAAAAATACACATTATCTTACAACTGTAATTGATTACTAATGTCAAACATCTAAATATTCACTTCTGCTTGCACGTGAATCAGGCCATATACACACCCTTTCACGTGGAGTTAGGCATGTATTTTTGTTCATTTGTAACACTCTGCCACATTTAACGTGGCAGATACAAGAAGAGCAGAAACAAAACCGGGCTGGACATAGGTAAGAGCCATCTTCTTCCTGCTTCCCATTCATCTTCCAAACAGCCCATCTGACACTTGACAATAGCCACCTCATCTTCTTCCACCTGGGGATTTCTCGTTTAGCTGGTCCTGTGCTGATTTCTACCTGTTCCTTCCAGCCTCCCCCTTAACATCATTACTGATAGTTTCTGCATCTCTACCTACCTGGATCACAAAAAAGTTTGCAGAGTTTCTTTATACTTTTGGTCTCATGATGAAAAGTAAAAATAGCTCAATAAAACTTAGATTACTTTTTCTTCAAGTCTATGCTTGTTTTTTTCCAGGACACTCTAACCTCATTTCTCCTTTTCCTTCTTTTACATTGAGAAACTTACATTGCCACATCCCTTGCAATACGTGTGGGGTTGTTTTTTGTTTTTGGGGGGTGGGGATGGGGGAGGATGTCAACTAAGGTTTGAACCAATTTCCTCTCTAGCTAAATGTGTAATCTCAGACAAATTGCATAAATTTCCAAAGCCCTGTCATTTTGAAATGGGAATAACGATGGCTCTTGGTAGGATTAATTGAGGTATCCTTTACTCCTTTTCCTTGTGTCCTTCAAATCCTAAAATTTGATATCTTAATAAATGGCATTGATTGAGTTGGATTGGGGGGCTGGTCTTAACGGAGACTGGAGTTTCTGGAGGTCATGGTGGGGAGATTTCTGGTTTAGGGCACCCCCACCAGTGAGAACAAAGCTCAGAGGCACCCTCAAGCCTGGTGCGTTTGGAGGCACAAAGAGGAGCATGTATGATATTTTTCTTTTGCTTTGCAGTTAGAATTCTGTAAGGAGCTAGGTGAAGGATGAAGGAGATATGGAAAATACCAATAATGGTACTAAGAGTAGCTGTAATTCAAGAGAGCACAAGAACAAGATATGGAAAGCAAATCTTCCCCCCAAAATATTGTAAAATATTACAAAAATTGATTACCTCAAAAAGATTCATAATACCAATCCCTAATACATCATAGACTTTTTATTTTTTCCATATTCTGTCTTGGATCTTGATCATATAAATTTATTGTTTTGTGTGGTTGCAACCTCAGCAAAACAAAGCTTGTATTCTCAGGAAAGAATATCTTATTTTCCTGATGGCAATCGGCCCTTTTAGATTACTTCCCACATTAGTTACTTAAGACCAAAATAAACCAAGTCTAGCTTGTGTGTGTCCTGGTGTCTCATTATTTTGGTCACAGAAACCCTGCAAAATAAATCAATTTAGCATGAGTCTTCCTGATTCAGGTAACTCGAAACGGGCCAGAAAAAGCACGTATGCTCTGGACATAGACAATATAAACCCACCATTTACCAAATTGCTGCATCCCTTTGGACTGGGTCTCCTTAGTTCTGGTTGGAGTTGAGCAGCAACTAGTGTGGGGCCATTGGCCGTCACGCGTCGCCTAGAGCCAGCAGGGGGCGAGTGAGCTGCAAGCCCTGCTCTGCATCCTTGACTGACAGCTAAGGATGCCGACGAAGATGAGGTAATACCACACGAACCAGGAGAGCGTGAGGGTGTGGGCACGTGTGTGTGCGCGCGAGTGTGAGTGTGCGGGTGCGCGATCCAGCCGGAGACACTTCGTGTCTCAGAGCTCGCACTGCAGACACTGATCACGCTACATTTAAAAAAAGAAGAAAAAAAAAATTCCATTTCTGGGAGGGAGGCTGCAAAGTTGTGGCCCGGCGACAGCGGCGGTATCAGGGCCGTGTCATGGCGGGTCTCTTTTCGGCGTCTAGGGACTGGGGTAACCTCCGCAGGCACGGATTTGCCTTGGCGCCCCGCTTGGGAGGAGCAATTCATTCTGGAAGCAACTGAGCAGAGCCACAGGGAGGGGGAGCTCTCGCCGAGGCGGCGACAGCTTAGCGTGCGGCGCTAGGGTGGGAAGGGAGGAGAAAGAGGGGAGGGAGCACCGAGTCATTCCCAGAGCGAGCGCGCTGCGAGATCCCACCCGGGCGACTGCAGAGCCCGAGGCGCAACTGGTGCGAGGGCTGGTACCTCGCAGCGCCGTCAGCGCCAGCTCGCGGCCGCCGGGGCTCCCGCGGCTTGCTCGCCAGGAAGCTTTGCAAGGCGGGGGCCTGTTTGCAGAGAGCCAGATATTTGCATGAAGCCACCCGACCCCACGGAGCAGCGGCAGCAGCGGCGGCAGCGGCGGACCCCGGCGGCGGCGCGCGGTCGGAGCCCAGCGGCCCCGGTCTCCGGGCCCCAGTGGATGCGCGGCTGGGGAGCGGCCCATGGGCCGGAGCTGAGGCTGCCCGGGGCGGCGGGGCGCGGGGCGGGGGGCGCGGTCGAGGCCCGGAGGCGGCGGCGCAGAAGGAAGCGGAGGAGGACCGGCACGCCGAGCCCGGGAGAGGGAGAGCGCAGAGCCGCAGCCCCGGGCTCACCATGCTCCTGGCCTCGGCGGTGGTGGTCTGGGAATGGCTGAACGAGCACGGCCGCTGGCGTCCCTACAGCCCGGCTGTGAGCCACCACATCGAGGCGGTGGTCCGCGCCGGGCCCCGCGCCGGGGGCAGCGTGGTGCTGGGCCAGGTGGACAGCCGGCTCGCGCCCTACATCATCGACCTGCAGTCCATGAACCAGTTCCGCCAGGACACGGGTGAGCCGGCCGCCCCTGCCCCGCCCGCGCGCACCTCCGCGCTGGGCCCTGAGGTCCTCCGCCGCGGGAGCCCACCGGGGCCCACCCCGCCCGCACCTCCTTGCTGTGGTGTCACCCAGAGGTGGTCGTGGAGGGGGCGCTTCCTCCTCACGGTCCTCTTATAAACGGCCATGTAATTAGTGTCAGTGCCCTGGCTTCGCGAACCCAGCTGCACCCTAGCCCCTAACAACTCCTCTTTTACGCCCCTTTTTAAGCACTTGGTGGGCCCAGGTCCTCCCCCCTGGGGAGATTCTGGGGCCGCCCCTCCCCACCGGCAATCCCAGCCCCTAGCAAGGGCTTCCTGCTCCCATCGCTGACACGCCGGCTGACCCTGCTTCGCCTCTGGCACCCTTGGGCCAGCTACTCCTCCCTCTTGCCACCTGCTCTACTGCCTCTGCCCCTCCTGGGTGGGGTGCCTTCCCACAGCGGGGCGCTGGGTGTGGGAACTGGGGGAAGGAGGCAGGGATTCCCCGGAGGCTCTAGCGGTAGTCTGGAACGGTAAGGGCCGGGCTCCCTGGGAGGGCAGACTGGAGTTGGGGGATCCCGGGGCAGGAAGCCCCCTGGATGCCGTAGCTTTGGCGAGGGCGGCTGCTGGCGCACTCCAAGTGCTGAAGCAACAGGCCAGAGCAGATGGAGAGAAGAGGGGGAGGGCCCGGGCTCCGGAATGCCTGGCAGGGAAGCCGCTGCTCTCCCTTTGTCCACGGAGGAGGAGGCGGATTCCTAAACAGAAACTGCCCTCAAGCTTCCTCCTGAATCCGTCGCCTGGGAGGGACGCTCGGGACTCCCAGGCCACTACGCTCCTATCGTTTCATGATAAGCAAGTTGCCACTGTGGCCACAATCCCACTTCCCAGCTGACCAGCCCTCCCACATCAGGGCATGGCAAGAGGCGTCAGGGAGGAGGTCCCAGTGGTGGGTCGCGGGCAGGAGGGGCCAAGTGGGGCCGCGTTCCTTTGCTTGGCCCAATGTGTCCAGGCTTAGTCGATGATTTGGGACAAGCCTGGCTCCCCTAGTCTCCTCATGAGGGTGGGGGTTGTTTCAGCAATTCTGGCTGAGCTTTCCCAAGAGTGTGAAGAGGAGCCTGGAGAGGCAGGTGTGTGTGTGAGGGGGGGGGGGGGGGGGGGGGGGGGGGGGGGGGGGGGGGGGGGGGGGGGGGGGGGGGGGGGGGGGGGGGGGCGCGGTACTAGAGGGATGGCTGGGAGCGGCCCAGACGGCCGGAGAACAGCTGCAGGACAGGGCATCTCAGCCCCTTGGAAACCCCCGTATCCTGTCTGCTAATTAGGGCCGTCACGGGAAAGGGGTGTCTTTAGTCACGACTCCCAACAACCTCTTTGCCAACGACTTCGCAGACACTGGTGCAGTGAGTGAAGTTTTCTGAGGAAAGGCTTCCAGAAGTGTTATCATCTGGAGCGGGGGCATGGGGAGAGGACTTAACCCCTGGTGGGAAAGGGTGGGAGCTGGAGCCCAGAGCACTGAGTGGAAGAGGGAAGGAGGAGTATGTGGGAGATTGAGAAAGAGGGTTAAGTGTGGCTGAGGGGAGGGAGAGAATGTAATTGTGCAATTTGGGTAGAGGTTCTGGAGGTGAGAGGGCAGAGATGTCGGGCTGGCAGGGGGGTAGGTGTTTGGAGAGGGGGATGGCTTAGCCATGGAGATGAGACAAGGAGTTAAAACACCTGACAGGGAATTCCTGCCTGAAATGAACAGGCAACCATGAGCTTTTCTATTTGAAACTAAATCTCTGCAGCGTAAGGAGAAACTGCCCTGGTGACAGAAAGTTTCCAACATTTGTCCCACATTTGAGGAAGGAAACAGTTCAATCAGTGTTTAGGGACATGGCACCTAGGAAGGGTCATGGCCTGAAGGGCCCTTTCTATAGAAGTGAAGTGCTGGAGACAATTGGGTTGAAGGCAGAAGCGACCTCCCCCAGGTCTGATCACTCTCCCCTGAGGGCAGGCTGACCACTACCTGGTGGTCCCTCTAGCTCAAGCCCAGGCACCAGGCTGTGGTCAGCCTGTGCTCCGGGAAGAGTGGCTGGGGTCCAGCAGATATGAGACAGAGAACTGGCCCTGGATCATTCAAAGCCTGCCTCAGGGTGTGTTTCACATTCATGGCTGTCTCCTCAGCCCTGCAGTGGGTGCTGGAGGCACTGGGCTGAATCCCAGGAATGCTGGGTCTGTCAGGGAGCTTGTCAAAGTAGAATAGGATCCCTGGGTTTCTGGACTCGGAACCCCCTCTCTCCATTCTCCACCAACAGACACAAGTTCCCCTCAATACAGCACGTTGATGAGGCCGTGACATGGTAGGAACTTTAAACCACCGTCTCCCAGGCAACCTTGGCCAAGCCCTGGCAATGTTTAATTAAATTACCCACCATCCCCCCCTAAGCCATAGTTTGAAGCTGGGAACCAGAAACATCCCCATAAACAAAGGAGAGCTGGAAGTCCCCTGTGTAGAGGCGATTCCTCTCTCTTTTCTTTGGTTTCTCTATGAGGGGACATTTCCCGACATGGGAGCTTTGTTCTTCAGGGAGTTCCCCCCACCCCCGAAGTCGCCTGCTGTGCCACCAGGGGAGTCCTCAGACTGTCAGCTCTCCTGGGTTCCTACTTCATCCAGCCTGTCTCCAGGGAGATGCCTAGGAGGTTGCAGACACCCTCTGCCAGCTCTGTTTGCCCTGGACCCTTCTTCCCCAGACAGCCTCCCAGTCTGAGTTTATGTGCATTCTATGCTGGTCTCCTCAAAGCATGTGGGGCTAGAGAATCTGGAAGAAGGGAAGAGATGGGGTGAGATAGAGGTGCTTGGGACTTGGCTTCTTCCGAAAGCCGTGGTTGGGTCCTCTCCACCTACGGTCGTAAACCTTGCCTGGGCTGGCCTTCTCCTGTTGTAAGACAGGAGAGCTCTGTGCTGGGGCATCACTTTCCCCTGTGTCTTCTGATGCACCCGTCACTGCCACTCCTGGGCCCAGGCAGCAGGATGGAGGAAGACCCCCACTGGAAAGGGGAGACATGACTCAGGCTCCTATCCCAGACTCACTGGCTTACAAGGTGGCCTTGAGCAAGTCCCTTAACTGCTCAGGCCTCATTTTTCTCTGCAGAATGAAGAACAGGCTTTAGGTTCCTCTGGCTCTTTTCTTCCCATCCTGCAGATGGGCATGTGACTGGGTTGGCCCCTCCACCAGTGAGGATGCTACATAGAAGCAGCATGGTGTGAGGGAGGGATCTTTCCAGCTCAGAGTGTTCTGTGTAGCTGTGGCCTCTTTCATGTCTTTCCTGTGGTGAGAGGGTCAGATGGAGAGAGATTAAAGGATGTGACAGAAGCTGATTTTAGCGCCGTCCCCCCAGTACCTCCATCCTCACAGGAATGGTGGAGACAAAGGTCTCGTGATGACCACGTGACATGACCACATGACCACATCCAGGGTAATTTTAGGGGATGCCCCAAGCACATTGCTCACATTATCTCGTTTAATTCTGCCAGCCATCTTATGAAAGACCTATTGTTCCCGTTTTGTAGGAAAGGAAGCAAGTTGAGAAAGATTAAGTTGTTCAAAGGTTTACAGCTAGTCAACGGCAGAGCTGAGGTTCCAGATCAAGTGCCCCATGTTCTACTTCTGTAAGTGGTGAGCAGGTGTGGTGCAGCCACTGTGCCAGGCACGTGAAGTACAGCAATAACAAACACCTATGTTTCTGCCCACGTGGAACATTCTAGAAAGGGTGAAGGATGATGGGATTTCTTGGGCACAGCAGATGCTCTAACCATGTTGGAGAGATGTGGTGAGATGCCCTAGAGACCGCAGGTCATTCTTAGAAAGTGTTATCTCCCAAGAAATATCTTGGGTGCTTTGGGGTGCAGGCATCTGAATTGCCGATAAAAATTGATTTTCTTTCTCTTTCTTCCTCCTTAGTCTGGGAATGTCCTTTATCTCTATCCCATTAGAGGCCTTTTGCTTGAGTCACTGCACCTTAGGGCCAAGTGGACTTCCTCAGATCATCTAGTTCACGGTTCTGATGATAGAAAGGTCCAGGACTAAGGTCCATTCCAGATGGAATGGACTCCAAAAATAATCTGAGAATTCAATCCCACCACCTCTGCCTCCTCATTGCCTACAAATAAAACCATCTCTCTTGTCCCAAAACTTTGGTTTTGAGGCCTGCTTTATACCTATAATTAACCTGCTAGGACTGAACTGAATTCAACATTTTCCCCTTCCACACCCAGCTCTTCCTCCTGACACCCCTCTGCCTGTTACTGGTGCCACCTTTGACCACTTGCCCATGGTCAGACCTCAGGGTTCTCTGATGCATTCCATCATTCAGAGTCTTATTCAGGTGCCTGGCCTGATGAGAACTCAGGGTGGTTGTTCACATGCAGATGCCCAGGCCCAGTCCCTGGAGGTGCTGACCCCCAGGGCTGGAGGGCACTGTACCTCAGGAGATTCTGAGGCAGGTGACCCTGGAGGCTCTCCTGGAAAGCCTTCCGCTCCTCCAGGTCAAGTTCTACCGATTTCCTCTCTGTAGGGCCCCTCCAGCCTGTCCCCTCCTTTTCATTTTCACTGCCAACACTCTCATTATGTCTCACTTAGAACCAATTAGCAAAGCAGCTCTGGTCTGGTCAGCCTCTGAGTCACAAACTTCACTGCCTCCTCACTGCCTACAAATAAAACCCAGCACAGCCGGGCAGTCTGACCATTATGCCCTGGCTCTCACATACCTCTCCAGGTTTGCCTTCCTCCATCCCTCATCTTTTCCTCTACACCTGACAAACAGATGTCCCTTTAATCCTTGTGAATTCCCTCAGAGTTCTCTGACCACCCCCACCAACTATTTACAAGGTCTCTTCAACTGAAATGCCCTCCTTTGCCATTTCTGCCTATTGAAATTCTCCTGACCATTCAGATCTTATGCTATTTGTCATCCATTTCTTGAAATGTTCTCCAAACCATCATTACTTTATCTAATGTTTAATTGATATTTATTGAGCCCCCTAGGACATTCCGGACACAGGGGATACAGCCCTGAACAAACAGCTGGATGCCCACTCTTGTGGGGTTGGGAGTCCCATGGAGGGAGACAGACATTCATCAAATTAATCACACAATAAATGGGTAATTGCCCACCAAGATAATTGCTATATGGAAAATAGGGATGGGAATTTGACTGGTCAGGGCAGCACAGAGCTATCTGAAGGGTGAGCAGTGAGGAGGGTTGCCAGAGTGTCTGGGGGAGGCGCCGGCATTGTGAAAAGGTGCAGACAAGCACGGCAGTGGGCAGAGACCGAAGGAGGCTGGGGTGGCAGAAATGTGGGCAGTGTCTTAGTGTGAGGTTGGTGGGCAGAGGGGAGCTCAGTCCTGAACTCAGGAGAAGTCATGGAAAGGATTTAAGCCCAGTGAGAATGTGGTCGCAGTTTCTGCCAACATGCTTTAAGCTGGCACCCTTCCTGTGGCTATTCTGCCTCATGAACAGTCATTCACACACCTGTCTTGTGTTATACTGTAAGCCACTTGAGAAGCGCCTAGGTCATGGCATCCGTCAGAGCAGCTAGTGGGCACTTAGCAACGTGAGATAAACAACGAAATGCTAAAGTAGCCAGAAGTGGTCAGTTCATCACAGCACGCTATGGAGCCCTCACTGCTGCCAGAAACTGCAGAAGGGAATAGAAAGCAGAGGCCTCCACGGCGGTGTCTATTGCCTCACTTAGGGCACCAGCATGAAACGTGTCCAGACGCTGCTGCACCCCAGACTTCCTGAGGGTGGGGCCAGGACTGGGAGAAACTTTCAGGAAATGGATGGCAAATGGCATAGGGCCTGAATGATCAGGAGGATCTATCAATAGGTAAAAGAGGCACAGGAGAGCATTTCAGTAGAAGAGACCTGATGGACAACAGGTGCGGAGATCCGGGAGCCGTGAGGGAATCCGTGGGGATAAAAGGGGTGTCTGTTTGTCAGGAGCGGAGGCAACACAAGAAAGACCAGGGGAAGATAAACCTGGAAAGGTGTGTGGGAGCCAGGGCTTGGTCTCCAGACGTTCTGGGGCAATTCTCGGACATCTCTGGCATTGCTAACATTGTTGTAGAAGAAAAAAAAAGCCTTTTAAGCACATCTGTGAAAATTGGCCAAGCACAATACATTGTCCCTGCTACCTTGAATAGAATATAAAATAGTGTCATTTAAGCTCTCAAAACTTAATTTTCTCATCTCTAAAATATGTTTCATTGGACTGCTATGAAGATCCTGTGGTCTGGGATAGGTGAAGTTGCTTCCTAAGTAGTATAAGTAGTATTGATTGTATAAATATGAGTTATATATACACATTATCTTTCTCCTACTACTCCTCCCCCTTCTCTCTCTCTCTCTCTCAGCATCCCCTGAACTAGACTTTCCCCACAACTCCTCCATCCTGCTTATTCATATAATAGAAAATAAATTACAATAATAATCATCAACTTTTATTGAGCTCTTACCATGTGACAGGTGTTATTTCAGGGCTTTATGTTCATTCCTTCATTTCATCCTCAAATTCACCCATTGAAGTAGCTTCCCTGGGGCCCCAAACAGATGAGGAAACTGAGGCTTCGTCACACAGCTGGAAGGGGCAGGACCTTTGCTGTTGGACACAAAGTCTGTGCTCTTTGTTCCCCAGCAAGCTGGCTGCATAGGAAGGAAATAGAAGCAAACCAGGACACTATTGCCTCCCCCTTCCTCCTGTCCTGCTAGCTACCCCCCTGTCCCCCAGCAGAGATCCTGCTGCTGAATAGGGGATTGTTCTGCTTCTCCCTCCTGCCTCTGAATGTTGATGTTTTGGGTCATTAAGGGGCTTGGAGATGGGGTGGGGGGGCAGGTTATGACCCTGGCAAAGGCTTGAATAGCCATTGTTCCTTTTCTTCCCCCCTTGAATGGGATTCTGTCCCTAGTCCTGGTATCTCCCTCGGGTTGGAGGAGGGCTGGGTCAGAGGCCGGAGGAGGGGAGCCTTTTCCCACCACTGTGATGGGTAAGAGCTCTAGACGACAGACTTGACAATTCTGGCCACCCTGGAGCTCTCCCCAGCTTCCCCACCCGCCTTGAGCTGGGCATCTTCAGCCTCGATGATGATGCCCATGAAATGAGCCCTGGTTGGGTCTGAACTCAGGTTTGGGGTGGGTAGGGGAGAAAGAGGCAACACTTACAGGCTTAGTATTTCCTTCTGGTCCTGCAGGCTCATTTCCGCTGTGCTATTCACCTGCAGTGACCCTGGTCTCGACCCTACCCCCAACCCCCGGAAAGACTGACAATTGAAAAGATCTCTTTAGGAGGGTTTGAGCTTCTTGAAAGAAAGACACTAGATAAATAGAAAATTATCCTTTCGGTCATTATTGTGGTTGATATAAGACAAGGCTGGGAAGTTTGAGAGAGCGCTCTCCACCTGCTTCTCCCTTCTCGTCTCACAGCAACAGGCTCAGTTACCGATGTCACCACTGTCACTGCACAGCCTTCCCGGAAGAAGGCAGAGTCTTCCTCTGCCTCCTAGGTTCCACGGCCCTGTGCTCTTTTCCCTCATGGCAGGGCATTTGGAAGTATAGGGGAAAAAAGGATATGATATTTAGGAGTACCTACCGTGTGTCACGGGGAAGGAGAAATCCAGAACCTGGCACAAACAAATGCATATTTGTTAAAGAAGCCGCCACAATTAATTTTCACAATAACTCAGCACAGGAGTTATTATCTATCCCATTATCTAAGGGGAGAAAAGGAGGCCAAGGGGTCTATATCAGTTAGTATGTGACAAACTTGACTGCAGACCAAAGGCTCCCCACTCCAAGCCAGGAGGCGCCCCTTCTGGTAGCAGGTACTGCCTGCCACGTGTTTGTCCTTGTCACTCATCTGTGTTCACCCCGGTGTGATGCAGACTCCTGAAAGGTGGGGATGAGTCTCATTCAAAACTGACCCCTCACCAGGCAGCCTCATGGCCCGCACACAGGACGACTCAAGTAGTGTTTGCCTGTTAATGAAACACAATTCAGTTTCATTCTTTGCTGACCCTGACCCTTTCCTCTGTCCCCCTCTGGCAGGGACCCTCCGCCCAGTTCGCCGAAACTACTACGACCCATCCTCAGCCCCCGGGAAGGGCGTGGTGTGGGAGTGGGAGAACGACAATGGCTCTTGGACGCCCTACGACATGGAAGTGGGCATCACCATCCAGCACGCCTACGAGAAGCAGCACCCCTGGATCGACCTCACTTCCATCGGCTTCAGCTACGTCATTGACTTCAGCACCATGGGCCAGATTAACCGGCAGACCCAGCGCCAGCGTCGCGTGCGCCGGCGTCTGGATCTCATCTACCCCATGGTCACTGGCACGTTGCCTAAAGCGCAGTCCTGGCCATCCAGCCCCGGATCGGCCGCCTCGCCCCCGGGCCCGCCCTGCTCCTGCCCGCAGTGCGTCCTGGTGATGAGCGTCAAGGCGGCTGTGGTGAGCGGGAGCGCTGGTCCCCTGCAGCCTCCAGCAGCCCGCAAGAACATGCCCCCATTTGGGGCCGTCAAGCTGCCCCCACCACCAGGACCTGGGGCCAAGCCACTGGACAGCACGGGCACCATTCGAGGTCCGGTGAAGACTGCCCCATCGCAGCCGATCCAGCGACAGGCCTCCAGCTCGCTGGCAGGGGCAACTGCGGGCCCTCCCACCAGCCCCCCAGGTGCCAACAGCAAGACAGGAAGGGTGGCCCTGGCGACCTTGAATCGGACCAACCTGCAGCGGCTGGCCATCGCCCAGTCCCGGGTGCTGATCGCCTCTGGGTAGGTGCCTGCATGGCTGCCTCTGAGCCTTTACTCATCAGGCATAGCATGTGACTGATCATCCGGTCAGAGATGGGGGAGGGGCTGCCAGGACTTAAGCTTCCTCTCATCCCGTCCTACCCATTGGCTGCAGGTGGAAGGCAGCATGTTGTAGTGGATGAGGAGGCTTCGGCCTTTGGGGCCCGAGCTCCGGATTCTCGTTGAGACTTTGCCTCTTTCTGGCCCTGAGATGGGCAGTCCCTGACGTCAGAACCCTAACTTCCTGCTCGGTAAATGCTGGCAGTCATACCCAGGTCAGAGGCGCGGTGGTGAGCGCGAAAGGAGATCACATCTCCTTAGTAATAGCAGCAATGTGAATTGCACTTTCCCCATGTTCCAGTTTGGAGGCGTCATCTCCTCATTTAATCCTTCACAGCAACTCTGTGCAGGAGGCATCTGGATCCCACTTTACGCATGAAGAAACTGCAAGCTCACTGGCTCAAGGGCACATAGCTGATCACCAGCACGGGCCAGGCTTCACCTTTTAGGAAGTTTGGTGTAGGAGCCAGACTCTTTCTGACTCTGGGTGTCCCTCCCTGTCCAGCATGCACTATGGTGCCTGGCATACAGTAGGTGCCAAATAAGGGTTTGTTCCTTTCCTCTGCTCTCTCTGGCACCTGGAGGGGTGCCTTCAGATTAGATTAACAGCCCACATTAGTGAGTACTTCCCATGTGCTGGGCACATTCCCTGCATTGCCTTGGTTACTACTGTAACAATGTGATGTGTGTTCTGTGATTACTGCTTTTTTATGGCCATCTTGGTCTGCTCGATCATAAAATAGAGGAGTCCCAGGTCCGTGGGTGCCTGCCAGCCCCTAGTTTCTTATGAGATCGGCCTCTCATAGCCACCCAACCTTCCCTTTCTCCAGAGGCACCTGGCCCTGCCTGCAGACCCGGAGCCTGGGCAGTAGGGCAGTGTAGAGTTAGATTGGACAGCTGAGTGTAAAATTCAGGCTGCCCAGGGGGTAGTCTCTGCACAGAGAGATTCAGTGCTGGGAGGAGAGAAGAAGGAGGGTGTACCGTAGACTGAGAGGCCCGGCCTTTACTCCTTCCTCTGCCACTCGCATACACCACAGAATCTTTGCAAGGCGCAGTTTCCTCGTGTGTGTAATGGGGATCATCATGCTTACCTTGTCTACCCCAAGGAGTCCCCCTGAAAACCTTCCCTGAGGGAGTTCAGCCCTTCACAGTTCACCAGGTGCCCTCCTCAGTGTCACCCCCTTCCCTCACCCTCTGATGTAAGTGTCAGGCATGGCACTTGGCTCAGAATTAACTCCCCAACAAGAGCCGCATAGCTTGTGTGTTATAGGGCAGGGATTGGAACCCAGTTTTAGTCTCCTTGGCCACTGCTTTTTTTTTTTTTTTTTTTTTTTTTTTTTTTTTTTTTTTTTTTTTTTTTTTTTTTTTTTTTTTTTTTTTTTTTTTTTTTGCTTAAGCCCAGCTCCTCATTTATGCAAAAGCAATTTACGCATGGTCCAATGCTGGTCAGATGCATGGGATTTTCATATGACTCCCTCTGAGTGCACAGAAGTATTTGGGAGAAGGGATTGGGTACCTAAACAGTGTCTCTGCTCAATTTCTGTGCATTGCCACACAGTAGCCTCCTGGGGGCGTCTGTCACAGTTCAGCGGGATTACCGTCGTGGGTAAGAGCCCAGCCTCCAGAACCTGACTGCCTGGAATTGAACCCAAGTTCCTTGCTGTGTAATGGTGGGGGTGTGTGTGTGTGGGCGGTGGGGGGGAGTTTAGCATCCTCTGTCTTCAATTTGCTCATCTGTAAAATGGGAATAATAGTAGCACCTTCCTTAGAGGGTTGTCATGATGATTAAATGAAATATTTGGTGTATGGATTTAGCACAATGCTTGATACATAGTAAGACTTCTGTAGAATTAGTGGCTATTGTTGTTTACTTTATTAGCCACAGGTACTTATTGAATATGAGCCATGTAGTTGTTGAATTGAAGTCCAAGCTAAGCAGCCTTACCTCATCTCTGGCGCCCTTGACAAGTGCCAAGTGACCCCCTGCCATAACTGAGTGAAAGGAACCCCAGATCGCTTTAAATCCCAATGAGGGCGTCGGCAGCTCTTTATCTCTCCGCTTTATTCCCTCTGCCAGCCAGTAGAATTGGAGCGGGAGAATAGGCTGGAGGGCCGGCCAGTGCAGTTTCAAAAGGGCTATAGAAACAAGTTGATTTTTCTCTGCTCTGTTTGCCTGACAAGGGAGGCCCCTCCCTATCTTCCAGTCCTCTTCTTTTCACCTCTTACCACTTCCCTCACCCCCACTCCCATCTTCTGCTCCAGTCTTTCTTGGCCATTTAATTGGCGTGTTTATTCTCTTTGTCTGGTATTGCCATCGGCCTTCTGTCACCCAGTGGCCCCTCCCCCTCCTCCCGGCTGCCCATGACCTCTTCAAGCAACTTTCCCACGGATAAAGGAAGACCCAGGAGGGTGGGATAGAGAGAAGGGTTGGGGGGTAACAAAAGACCCCGTGAATTATTCAGAGACACAAACAGGGGGCTTCTAAAGAGAAGGGAGAGAGAGACTGTACAGGAGAGGACAAGAGTCGCCCCTCTGGCCCTCTGCTCCAGAATGGAGGCTTCTCTATCTCCAGCGAGGCCACAGTTGCTGGAGAGACAAGGCCATTGTTCTGTCTGAGGGTCCTCGGGTGGCCCAAGACTCCAAGGAAAACACTGCTTCTCAGCCTGGTATTTGCCTTAGGCTGCCCTCCCCTGCCACCTTGCTTGCTTTTCTCTTTTCTTGGTTTTATATTTTAGGAACAAATTAAAACTTGCACCCTGCGTAACTGGAATCAGCCCGACAGAATGGGGGCAGACAGGGTGTCCTCTGATTGGCCAACAAGTGGTCAGCAGCAGCTTCGGCTGCTCTGAGTTGCCTGGAGGATGTAGAAGCATGCCTGCCATTGGGCTGCTGGTTTCTAGAAGGAGGGCTCAGGCCTCTGGAGCTGGGGCCCCAACAGGGTGTGACTGGTGTGGACTACAGGGCCCAGTCTCCTGGTTCTCGTTTTGTCGGCCGGTATCATTGGGGGAGGGATGACCAGTGGTTGCTAACTCAACAATCCTCAGTACTGTCCAGCACTGGACCTGACACTTCACACTCGATATCCTCAGGAATCTGAGAAAATTGCAATGTTAGAGCAGGAGAAGACTGTATCAAGCCCAACTTCTCCTCACAGTGGGGAAGCAAAGATGTAAATAATCACCCGAATTTGCATAGGGCTTGGCTATTTACAAAGTATTTTCTCAAGATCCTTTATCCTTACAGGGACCCCACGGGACAGAGATGCAGGGGGCCCTGTTTACTCAGGTGTGGTCGACAAGTGCAGAGAGGCTGTGTGGCCCTCTCAAAGGCACATGCCACTGTGCAGCTGGACTGGAAGGCGGACTTCCTGGCCCCTTGGGGGGAAGGGCTCCTTCCTCTATACCCTTCTGCATTTCATAAATAAATATCCCCTTCCTCCCCAAGCCCCAGTGCCATCCAGAACCTAGTGACAAGCCCTTCTGCCATGCTGTCCCTTTCCTGGCATATCAGGGACACCCACCTCTCCCACAGTATTACAGGGGTCCCTAGCCCCAAGTGCAGACCCTCCCTCTCTTTAGAACTTACCCCCCCCCATCCCCAGTTCTTGGGCTGTCTGGGGGGTGTGCTCTGCTGGTTGGAATATTTCCTGGTTAAACAGATTGGGTGTGGAAACCTGCCAGTCCAGTTTGTGGGAACAAAGGTAGCTTTTGTCACCCAGATCACAGCTAGTCATCAGCAAGAGCAGGGGCCTTGGAGTGGTGAGGGGGTCAGGCAGGTGCGGGAAGGGGCGGTGGCTGGGTGGTGCACTGCCCCCTGGTGGGGAGCTGGGGACAAGCACAGGGGATCAGACCTTCATTCCCAGCCTCTCCAGATGCAGCCCAGGAAAGGAGGCAACTCAGCTGTGGGTAGAGAACCCAGGACTAAGGCTGCCACCCAATCTTAGGACTGGGGTGGAAAATTGTCAAGAAGTCTCCCTGGCATCTTCTAACCCCAGACCCTCACAGGTTCATGGATGAGGAAATTGAGGCTCAGAAAAGTTAACAGGCTTTGGGAGGCGTTACTGGCAGGATTTCCTGACTCTCACTCACCATACCATGCCTGGTCCCTTGGGGCAGGTCACAGCGTCCAGAATCTAGTCTGGGCCTCTTTTTTTTTTGGCCTACTTTCCTTGTTTTGAATTCCCCTCCCCCCATCTGAGTTTGATTTCTCCTGTGGACAGTTTCCGAGGAAAAGTAGCCTTTGGTGGCCTGCTGAGACACAAACACTTCCACATCTGTTATTTCCACATCCTGCTCACAACCCTGGTACACACGGTCCCTAAGGAGGCACCGATGCCGTGGAAGACTCAGCATAGCAGGGAATCACCCCTGGGCATGCAGGACAGGTAGACCCACTGCTCAACCTTGAGGTCCACCCCCACCCTGCTGCCTCTTAGGTGAGGGTTTATTCCCTCCCTCTCTGAGCTTCACGTTCTCTGTCTGCAACGTGGGGTGATGGGATGAAGTAGACATAAGAGCGTTGTGAGCAACTAAAGATGGGCATTCCTGCTTTCAGATCCTTAGCTGCATGATCTTTATCGACTTTGCTTAACCTCTCTGTGTCTCAGCTTCCTGGCCTGTTACAATAAGGTTGCTAATACTAACACCTCTCGCATAGGTTGCTGGAAGGATTGGATGCTGTCTGTACTGTGAGCAGCGTGAACGTGCCCAGTACGAGGTGGGCTCTCTCTGCCTGCGCATGTTAAACATCATAACACATGGGTGAAAGCTCATGGGCTCTCTTGTTCCTGACAAATAAACAAATAATAAACATAAGCAAACACACCAACATGCTCTTTCTCCCTCCTCCTGTTTTCCCAGCACCACCCAACCCACACCTCAGAATTGCTGTCTTCTCAGGCTGCCTGGCTTCTGGAGTCCTCTGCGACCCAGTCCACCGGCCTCTCCAAGCCCACGTCGCCCTCTAAGCCCAGCTGTGGAAGCCTGAGTGGTGGGGGTGAGGAGGGAGGTGGCGCAAGACCCAGCCCCACATGTCCCCTATTTTTCCAGGAGTTGGCGCCGTGGGAGGCCTCGTCTTTCCCAGGCAGCTGTGCTGTCTCCTCTCCAGCTTGGCTTGAGTTACTGGGAGAGGGACAGAGAGAGGAGGAGGCTTTGCCTGATATTTGTATTTCTCAGGGAAAAGGAGAAGTGACAGCTGTTAGAGCAATGGTTTCCAAATGTTGGGCAGGGGATTGGCTGCATCTGCATCCGCTCCACAGAAGCACATAAAAATGCAAGTTTTTGTGCCCTAAACCAAGCCTCGGGCTCTGGCTCTCTCGAAGCCTCTTAGGTGGCTCTGATGTCCACCCAGGTTTGAATGTGCTTCTTTATATTTTCATTCCTTCAGTAAATAGTCATTGAATGCCCACTAGTGTTAGGCTTCCGAACAAAATGAACAAAGAAATTTGCCCTTGTAGAGCTTAGCTTCTAGAAGGGGAGATAATAAGCAACAACTTATTTTAAAAGATTGTAAGTTCTATAGGGAAAAAAGTACAGCCGCATAAGAGGGTTCAGGGCCCTCAAGGTAGGATGGATGAGTGGGTAACAGTATTAAATAAAATGGTCTCAGGAACCTCTCTGGGAAGGTGAGATGTGAGCCAAGAGTGAAGGAGTTGTAGGAGAATATATCTGCTGGAAGAGCATTTCAGGCAGAGGGAACAGCATATGCAAAGGCTCTGAGGCAGGATGTGCCAGCCATGCAGGAGGAACAGCTAGAGCAAAGAAGCGATCAACATGAGGGAGAACTGAGAGAGAGGAGGATTGGGTGGGGAGGGTGGGCAGAACATGCAGGCTGTGAACTTTGAGTGAACTGAGGGGTCATCCTGAGTTCTGAGGTTCTGAGTGGAGGAATGACATGGCTTGACTTTGTTCTGAAGGTCTCACCTCCAGCTGTGGTGCTTAGCACTTGCTGCATCTTTAGTAGTGTTGCTTAGTTCCTGTAAGAAAGGGCAACACTTCAGTGAGTGGAATTCTGGGGTCCCAACACTGGCTCATTTTGTCCCACCTGTCAAAGCCATAATGCATCTGCTCTCCCCTTCCACAGGGTGCCCACAGTCCCAGTGAAGAACCTAAATGGGTCCAGTCCTGTCAATCCCGCCCTCGCAGGTAAGACAGACCCTGGACTGGTCTTGTGAAAGGCAGAAAAATGAAAGCAACGAAACAGGCAGTGAGCATTTGTACAAGAAAGGGAATTTGGATGTTAACTCAAACAAATGGAGATTTAGGAGTTGGGTCAGACGAGCAGGAAGAGCTTAGGGAGAATCGGCTGCTAAAAGCAAAGCATGATGTTGAAGTTGAACAAATGAATCGGTTTCTGGGAAGAGTAGAGAGTAAGCAGAGACTCCGTGTGTTATGAGAACTCTGGAGCGAGGAGGAGCGGAGGTGAATGGGGAGAGAGGTGTGGAGGGGGTGTTGGGGCCTGACTCCCCGGTGCCCCCTGACTCGTGCTCTTCCCCTCCAGGCATCACGGGGATCCTCATGAGCGCAGCAGGGCTGCCTGTATGTCTCACCAGGCCACCGAAGCTGGTCCTCCACCCGCCCCCCGTCAGCAAGAGCGAAATAAAATCCATCCCAGGGGTTTCCAACACGAGCCGCAAGACCACCAAAAAGCAAGCCAGAAAAGGTATCAGCCTCCTTATCTTCTGGGGGACTGGCAGCCACAGCCTTGGCTCCCGGCCCTGGCTCTGCCTCCACTGCTGAGGGTCACCCCCATGGCTTACTCACTCTGTGCCTTAACTTCTGCCTTGGCTAAGCAGGCCAGACTCGTACCTGTTCCGATGATTATACTACACTAGACTGTGTATGGATCGGATGGAGACACAATAAGAAGTATAACAATGCAGGGCAGAGTTATAGAAGCACAGAAAAATGTGAAGTGTGACACACATAAAGTATGTTAGCAAGAAAAATCACCTTGGCCTTGGAACCAAAAGAGGCTGAATTCAAACCCCAACTTTGTCACTTGCAAGTCATGACCTCAGAGGACCCTCTTTTCTCACCTTTGCCTTGGGGTGAAAACAGTCACAACCAGTGTCCAGCAGGTATGCCCCGGGATGCATCCACAACAGTTGGGAAGTAGCCACGGTTTTGTGACCTGCTCGAGCCTCCAGATGCTCTGGCCACTTGAGCCCTCTTCAGGAGCTCCTTCCTAGCTGCCCACGCTCCCACAGTGCTCTGTGCCTGCCCGGGTACCAAGGGGCCCTGCCTCAGCCGCGTGGCTGTTCTTTCTTGTCCCTGGTGTTGGTGGCCAAATATGTTGATTGTCACCCTTAGGTCCCCACCTTGCAAACATGTTATTTAGTTTCAGTTTGATCATATGTACACTGCACGTAGCCCAGGGCCTGGCAAGTCATAGGCTGGCCGTTAGTGGAAGCTTAATTCTCGTAAGAGAAGCAGGACAGTGGGAAGGAAGGGCCGGCATCCAGCATTGGGCTGTTGCCTGATCTACTTCCTCAAACCCTTGTCCTACTTTTCCAGTCTATTAGAATCTCTGCTTAAATGAACCCAATTGCCTTTGCTCATTATCTGATAGGAAATGACAGGATTTTGCACTTTCCCACTCTTCCTGTTATTATTAATAGCCCATATGGGATCCTTAGCTGGCAATGTGCTAAAAGGGCTTTGTGTCCATTAGCTCATTTAGTTATCAAAACTACTCCTGAGCAGGTCCTAGTGGCTCTCCCCCCTCTAACAAGTGAGAAACAGAAGCTTAGGAAAGTTAAGAGAGTCGCCTGAGGAGGCACCGGCCCTTCTTTCCTTCTCTGCCTCCTCATGAGGCTGTATGGTCTCATTTCCCTGCCTTCAGGCTGGGCTGCTTCCAAGGGGTCCAGTCCCCCACAAATTCCAGAATCACCACACCTTCAGGATGCTTCCCATCAGCCTTTCCCTGCTGAGGAGCTACATCGGCTGGCAGTGGCCACACCGCCGACCACCAGGGAAGACCTTTCAGAGCTGTGGCCATAACTTCCTGGCTTCCCATGAAAATAATACCAGTTTGATGCCACATGATAAATTGAGACAGTGCTTGGCACGCTGTAAAATAAATGCGATAAGCCTACCTAACGTTTTTTATTTTATTTTTATTTTATCTTGTAACAGTGTACGGAGTGCTTTTATTTCTGCTATCTCATCGCATTGTTTGGGCAGGCCCAGGCTCTTTGATTTTATGGGAGAGAAACCCACTCTGTCTTTCTCCATAAAAACTGGTTTTGTTGTGCATAGCCAGGGGGGCGTCAGGGAAGTGATGCAGGAGGCAAAGACAGGCAGAACCACCTCCCACCTCCTCAGACCACCTCTCTGCCTCTTCTACCCGCTGAGTCCCTTTCAAATTCTTATACCCCATTGCAGAACGAATTCCTTCCCTTTCCTGCCTTCAGCCTGGTTGATAACACTCCTCTCTGGTATGCCCAGGTTGATGAGGCTGTTCGATCCCTTGTCTCAGTCTCGGTGGTGCTCTGATCTCCCTGTCCCAACAGGTAAAACCCCAGAGGAAGTGCTAAAGAAGTACCTGCAGAAAGTCCGGCACCCCCCAGACGAGGTGAGTGCAGGGGCACAAGGCAGGGCTCACCTTCTCCATCGCCCACCAGCCTTTCTGCTGCCCCTGCAGCGAGAGCTGCTAAGTCTGGACAGGTACGGAGCTGGTCGAAGGGATGCTTACCTGGGCTCCGAGGTTGGTGGTCGCCAGAGGCCGCTTAAACTCTCTCACTTCTCCATACAGCGGAGAGCTGATTGATTCTAAACCACCTTAACACGACAGTCTGAATTTAAGAAAAACAGAATGATAAGCAGTGGGAATTAACTTAAAAATGAGCCGGATGAAGATCAGTGGTTCTGAGCCAGAGGCAGTTTTGCACAATTTGGGTGAGGAGGGGAGGAGATGATACTGGTGTCCAGCAGGTAGAGGCCAGGGATGCTGTTAAACACCCTCCAATGCCCAGGACAGCCCCTGTGGCAAAGAATTAATTATCCAGCCCCTCTTGTCAATAGCGCCAAGGTTGAGAAATCCTGTTGTAGATTTATTTACATAGCCATCCCTCTGGTGTACTAGAATTATAATTCTTCTAAAAAGTCAGCTTAAATAAAGCTTATCAATGGGGCTGTCAGCAAGCATTTGTTTCCTTCACAAGCCATCGAAGGACGCCCAGGAAGGATGCTGCATTGCCACAGCCCTCAGGGAGGTTGTCATTTTGTTGGCCGGCCCCAGTTAACATGTACTGACACCAGGAGTTATTTCAGGAATGTTTCTGTTGTGTAAAGCAAGGCACGACTATACTTAGATTCCCAAAGGCATGGCTACCTCGTTTGTGGGCTTCCCAGAAGAGGGGGCAGTGACAGCTCACCTGACCTCTGAGCGCTCAGGGACCAGCTCGGGGATTCTGCAACCTCCCAGGCTGGAGGAGGCTTGACGGCCTCTCTGCTTTGTCCCCTGCCCCCCAGGACTGCACCATCTGCATGGAGCGCCTCACGGCCCCCTCAGGCTACAAGGGCCCGCAGCCGACAGTCAAACCTGACCTGGTGGGAAAGCTGTCCAGGTGCGGCCACATCTACCACATCTACTGCCTGGTTGCCATGTACAACAATGGCAACAAGGTGAGTGCCAGCCTGTGGGGCTGCTGCCACCGGCCGCCCTGGGCCCTGGAGGAGCAAGGGCAGGAAGGCCCTGTGGGTGTTGTGCATGGTGGGGTGGGGGGTAGGGAGTCTTAAAAGGGTCCCAGGGCAGCAGGAGTGGTCGTTTGGCTGTTCTGAGCAGGATCCGTCCACAAAATTATAATGTGGCAAAACCTTGTCTTTATCTTTCCTTTGGGCTCTGCTACCCAGTCCCCCTGACCTCAACACGAGGCAGTGTTCGGAGAGGTACAGACTTCTGCCCTTGAGGTTTTTGAGAATAGTGGTCCATTGTCATGGCCTGTTGCTGGGCGAAGTGGGCCCCTTTCAATGAGAGAGAAGGAAATTCTCATCACAGCACTGGGCTGATAGTGAGCATTCACTCACACGGGCAGAGATGGGTTTCCCAATCATCCATCCTTCTTCTGGTTATAATTCATTTTCTTTGGATATTTTCAAAACACCCTTGATTGCCCCTTCAAAGGTGTTAGGGACTGTTGCCGAGGTCTACTTGGCAATCCCTTGAGATGCCCCTGCTGGAGGCGGGCAAGCCGAGATGCTCGTCTGGCCCATGACAGACTGGTGTGGTGTTCCCCAGTTAGAGCTCGTTTCCGGGACTCCGGGAATGTCCCTGGATGAGAACTCTCTCTTTCCAATGTCCCAGCTTTTTCTCAGTCCTGACTTTTCTAATGTTCTTTCCTGTACCTGCGGTAACCTCCACTCCCTCATCTCCATGAATTTGAACCCTACACATTTCTCCAGGCCCAGCTTGGATTGCATCAGAGTCTGAGATTTCTCTGATCTTCAACCTCTTACTCATCCAAAATAAATGTCTGGCTTTCAGGGGGTTGCTGTGTGGTTCTCTTGTTGTGGGAAAGAGTGGAGGCAAGAGAGAGGGCTGACCCAAGATTGAACCCTGGCTTAGTAGCCAAATGACCTCGGGCAAGATCTTCAACTCCAAGATTTCATTTTCCATCTGGAAGATGGAGATAAAACAATACCTCTTTTATAGGGTATTATTACTATTATTATTTAAATTGATATCTCCTTTATATTAATCATGACTATAATTTTTCCCTTCATCTTTATGTATCCTTATGATTGAATTTTCAAAAGCACTGGGGACCTTTCTGAGTGTCTTGGGGAGTGTGCATTCAATCATTAATGGATGTTGCCTACCTGGACCCCGTGCTCATCTTCCTGACCCTAAGCAAAAGGTTTCATTGGGACTTTGCACTTTCAGAGGTTGCTTTGGGTTTAAAGGAGTTTCTTAACATATTCATTCCCTTTTTGATGACTGTATTCAAGAATAATCTAGTATTTTTTTTGCATTTATTTCCATGGTGCTTTTAAAATGTTTCATTAGACACTATCTTTTATTCTCTTTGGCACTAATACTTTGAAGCATGTTTTTTTCCCATTTTCTTTAGACAAAAGAGGAAAGAAAAGGGCCCAGAGAGAAATGGAGTGAGTCACCCAAGGTCATGAAGCAAGTTAAGGCAAGAGCAGAGAGTGGGGCCTGGTTTCCTGACCCCAAGCCTTGGGTTCCCGTTCCTTGACCACATGCAGTAATTGCTCTGAACACAAGCTATGCCTTTAAATGAGTACAGCTCGAATTGAAATGTCCCTAAATAGCTCCGCAAAGGATCCCTGCCATCCTTCCTGAGAGGAGATGCGGGTGTCCTGCAGAGCTTCGGTCCCAGCTGTGCAACAGCATTTTTTACAAAGTTGCTCCCTGCACAGTCACGCCTTCCTTCCCCTCCTTCCTTTTCTCCTTGTGAGCCTGGGAATAGAATTTACTGTCCAGGCTCTTGTCCCTCCCCTCCAGGTGACAACTCGCCAGGAGGCCCTGCTGTGAAACACCGACCCCTTACATCATTGCAGCTGGTTCCCCCCCCCCCCCCGCCGCTTGCCCCAGCCCACACAGAACCCTGAGGTGCAGGGCAAGCCAGGTCTCCACCTCAAGCACAGGTTCTCTCTTACAAGTGCCTGAGAGTGTGGAGTAAGGGGCTGTTGGTGGAATGTACCTCCTGTTACTCTGGAGACTTTGGAGAAAGCAGAAATGGCCTTGGTAGCCTGAGCGGGGGAGGAGGACAACTAAGGTCTGTTACTCATTTGGGTGCACTTTGTCCCCCAGGCCCTTCATCTCTGGTACCTTTTGGGGTTGGTTCTGGAGGTCATTACTGAAACCTCTTCCCAAGCTGGTTGTTCTGGCCTTATCTCTTCAGGATGGCAGTTTGCAGTGTCCAACCTGTAAGACCATTTATGGGGTGAAAACAGGCACCCAGCCTCCTGGGAAGATGGAGTACCACCTCATCCCCCACTCCCTGCCTGGCCACCCAGACTGCAAAACCATCCGGATCATCTACAGCATCCCTCCCGGCATCCAGGTGAGCCTGCCACGGCCCTCGGCCTTTGTTGTTTTAAATGTTTGCATGTAAATGTCTGTCCTAGTCCATTCAGGCTGCTGCAGCAAAGTACCACAGACTGGGTAAGTTTTAAACAACATAAATTTAAGAGCTGGGAAGTCCAAGATAAGGTGCTGGCAGATTCAGTGTCTGCTGAGGGCTGTCTTCTTGCTACGTCCTCCGCAGGTTGAAGGGGAGACAGTCTCTCTAATAAGGGCACTAATCCTGTTCACCAGGGCTTCGCTCTCCTAATCTAATCACCTACCAAAGACTCCCCACCTCCTAATACCATTATGTTGGGGATTACCTTTCAACCTATCAGTTTTGGGAGGAACACTAACTTTCAGTCTATAGCATTCCACCCCTGCCCTCTCAAAATTCATGTCCTTCTTTTTTTTTTTAATTTATTTTATTGGTTATGCTATTACAGTTGTCCCATTTCTCCCCCATCATTCTCCTCCACCCTGCACACCCCTTCCCACCCACATTTCCCCACTTTAGTTCATGTCCATGTGTCATAAGTTCTTTAGCTTCTACATTTCCCACACCATTCTTGCCCTCCCCCTGTCTATTTTCTACCCACCATCTATGCTGCTTATTCTCTGTACCTTTTCCCACTCTCCTCCTCCCACTTCCCTGTTGCTAACCCTCCGTGTGATCTCCATTTCTGTGTTCATGTTCCTGTTCTATTGTTTGCTTAGTTTGCTTTTGTTTTTAGGTGTGGTTGTTAATATCTGTGAGTTTGTTGTCTTTTTACTGTCATATTTTTTTATCTTCTTTTTCTTAGATAAGTCCCTTTAACATTTCATATAATAAGGGCTTGATGATGATGAACTCCTTTAATTTGACCTATCTGAGAAGGGCTTTATCTTCCCTTCCATTCTAAATGACAGCTTTGCTGGTTAGAGCAATCTTGGATGTAGGTCCTTGCTTTTCATGACTTGGAATACCTCTTTCCAGCCCCTTCTTGCCTGGAAGGTCTCTTTTGAGAAATGAGCTGACAATCTGATGGGAACTCCTTTGTAGGTGACTGTCCCCTTATCTTTTGTTGCTTCTAGGATTCTCTCCTTCATTTTAATCTTGACTAATGTAATTATGATGTGCCTTGGTGTGTTCCTCCAAGAGTCCAACTTCTTTGGGACTCTCTGAGCTTCCTGGACTTCCTGGAAGTCTATTTCCTTTGCCAGATTGGGGAAGTTCTCCTT